>PYAF01000552.1:688241-706629 GCA_007407185.1 Glycine tomentella
CAGAAAACGAAAAAAATTTTAGGGCTCCGAAGACTAAATCGCAAATTTGAGGCACTTAGAGGCCTCGTTTGGGAAAATTTTTTGGGCAAGTCCCCTTTGGGACTTGCTAGCGGCTTCTCCTCTCGATTTCGAGCGCGTGGCCACCGGTTTCGCGTCAATCGGACGTCCCGGTCAAAAGTTATGACCTTCCGTAATTTTATGAAAAATCGCAAAAACCCTAATCCCCTCATTTTCCCTGCCACGTGGCGCCATGAGCTTGAACACGCCCCAGCTGGGCGTGTTTGGCTGCCCCAGTTTCCTAAATATTGGACAATTTGCCCCCTTTTGCTAATTATTGATTTAATTTGTATTTTTTTAAAAAATTTGCCGATTCGTAATTGATTCACTGTGTAAAAAAAATAATTGAGAATGTATAAAAGTTATTTTTTTTATAATTACATTTTCTTACATTGAAAGTCAAATTTAAAGTAATTAATCTATAATTTGTTTACAGTGTAAAAAAATTATATTGATAATATATCAGAATTTCAATATCTTTATATTTTATTATTAAAATATTAATTATTCATACATTATTAATAATGCTATTAAGTTATTAATTTATATATTAGTATTTTATTTTTGTATTCGAAGGTGCTACAAGCCCAAGAAAAAAAATAATTACAAAGGAATACTACGAGAAATTGAAATACCTAATACATCCGCTACTAACAGCAATTGGGTCAATTGAGCAAGAGGTTGCTCAAACACCAGGGATCCTTTATCTATTTGGCAATCACTGAAGCACGATTCGCTAAGACTTCAACACACCTATATATTTTATTTTAGCATATCTTTCAATAAATAGGAATAACATAATTTACTTAAAAATACTCACTATCAGTATTCTAATGATAAGTTAAACTAATTTACTTTTTATTATTATTATTATTTTAACATCTACTTATTAAATTAGACTAATTTTTTTAGATAATTTAATTAGGCTTTAGTTTAATAAACTTTGTGTTCTTACTAGATTTCTCCTTGTCCGTGTAAGTGATCTTCTTCTTTAGGTGAGCTCCTTCTCCAATCACGGGGTGAGGTACTTGAAAAGGGATCCACCACTCAAGGGAGTGTATGTAAGAGATGTGTGTAATAGATGAATGTCACTTACCTGCTTTGGTTGCTCTTCTCCTATTAATAATTGAGGACCATAACCGAGTTCCTATTAATAATAGAGGACCATAACCGAATTGGTAACTGTCCATCTTGCCTACTAAGGACAATGTATGATCGTGGTGATTGGTTAACCAAGGCCGACCTCATGTGGGTCCCGTATAGTACACAAGTTCCCTAATTTTTGAGTTTGAAGTAGGTGAAAGAGCTTGATAGTGATTGCAAAAGTTAGGGATATGAATTTGAAAAGTTGGCTAATTTGTAACATTGACAAATGTGTTATCGCATAACTAGTCGTTGCCAACCTGTTTTGAGAACTTATCTTCATGTAGAGGGGCGAAAGGTTTTTGGATCAATTAAAAGTCGCGACTTCAACCATGCAATGTGACATGTGGTCAATCGTTGTGACCTCAGTCAACTGACGTGACATATGACTTCATACAAGGTAATGGTTTTTCAAACAAGAAAAAAAAATGTCTTTTCACTTAAAAGACACAACAATCTAAATACTCTTTATACGACAACATGTGGCGCTTTGTTTGTGGTTGAGACATACCTGTAAATTCGTATGGATCATAAACCCAAACAAAGGCAAAGTAAAACCCTTGGGTGGCACTTCTATTTTTGCACTCTCATGATGGGCTTGTAACCCTTGAGATCATTATTCATGGTAAGGAGCCACAGGGTTTCACATTGGGTTTTTTGAGACTTACAAAAGCTCGCATGCCTCTTCCTCTTACACTAGAAAATTAAGCATGCTGATGTGGATGCCAAACAAAGGTCAAGCACAAAAGAAAGAAAAAAATTTATCTCTGCCATCAATGAGAAAAATTCTACAATAACCTAAAATGTCAATTTCATTAGAGATCTCCAACAAAAAATTACTGATCATGAAATGATGGTTTCTGCTAAGACCATTGAAAATGAAAAACTGTTTAAGGATGTCGAGAGCTAATAAGGGAGTCTCAAATGGAGACATTGGAAGATGAATCTAAGGCGAGTTCAAAAGAAGGAGATAATGGAGCGACCTCAAGTCCTGAGCAGACTTCAAACCCTCCTCAAGCATAGTCAATTGTATGATATGTAGTTTTAAGACTTAGTAATATTTGTATTTTGTCTAAAGTTTTAATGTTTTTTTGTATATTTGGGTATTAACTACAATTACAATATCTTATGAAATCAGTTGCTATGGAGATTGAGAAGGGAAAAAAATCTAAGTTGTAGAAATTTGCAGTAAAGGTTTATATCAAACCTCAATGTGAGCGAGTAGATATGAATAACAACTTTAAAAGGAAACACAATTTATGCTACTTCCAACTTCCATTCCAACCCAATTGTTCACTATGTAGATGTATTGCGTTGTTATATATAGGTCATTATGCGTTTGCATAAGGACATGTAAGGTCAATGTTTCATTTTGAACAAGACATAATAGGTTGGTACATAGTTTTGTGTAATAGATTAATAGGTCAATACACAGTTTTGTGCAAGACATATATCGACTTAAAATAGAATAATAAATAGCATTGAGATAAGAAAAGATGAGTTGTAAAAGGATTTCATTATATAATCATGATAATGGTGTTCCTTTTACATTGTGACCTAGGTGTCCCTTGTTGAAACCTCTTTAGCCAAAACTCATTATTTTTCTACTTGGGAAAAAGACTAAAGTAGGAAAAAAGAGTACGACACTCTAGTTTTAATTGAAGTATGACTTCAAATTTGTCGCATTCCAAGTCTTAGGGATGACCTTTCCAGTGAACTCTTCAAGTCAGTATGTTGCAATGACTCTAAAGGGTTCTTCCAAGTTTAGGGTAAGTTTTCCTTCAACGTAATCTTTCCTTGCTTCTCCTCTCATCCTCCAAACAAGATCGCTAAATCGGAATTCTCTTCTCTTTAGCTTCGACTTGTATTTCGTTGTTGCTCTACTTTTACAGGTTTCCTCTTAGATATGATTGTGATCTTTCACCTCGTCAATCATGTTTAATTCAAAATCTAGACTTTCTTCATTGAGTGTTTCTTCAAAGTGGATCCTCCTAGGTGAAGGTTCACGGACTTCAATAGGAATCACGGAATCAGTGCCATAAGTCAATCTGAAAGGAGTTTCCTTTGTTGTAAATTGTGGAGTGCAATGATATGCCCAGAGAATGCTAGGCAACTCCTCGACACAGAGTCATTTGTCTTTCATTACCCATTTCCTTTTTCTTTCATTACTTGTTTCCTCATCTGGACCAAAATGACCTTATTTACTGATTCTGCTTGTCCAATGGTTTGAGGATGTTCGATAGAGGAACCAAATGTTTGATATTGAGTTGTTGTAGGAACTTCTCATATCATGTGTCCTCAAATTTTTTACCATTATCTGTGACTATGACATAAGGGAGGCCATGTTAGCAAATTAGTGGTTTCGATGAGAAATTATGAACATTTTGAGCAGTAATTATAGGAAGGGGCTCTGTCTCAATCCATTTGGTAAAGTAGTCTATGGCTACAAATAGGTATTTCACTTGACCTTTTGCTATTGGAAAATGACCAAGAATGTCCATACCTCAGTATGTAAACGGCCATGGCAAGTGTATGATGTCCAGTTTCTCTAGTGTGCATGTTGTAGATTGTCATTTTCATGACACTCGTTGCACTTCTACAAGTACTCCATGCAATCAGTTAGCAAAGTTGGCCAATAATAACCAGCTCAGAGAACTCGATCTGTTGTATTTCTTCCTTTCGATTTCATACCACAGACACCTCTATGTATTTCATCCATGACATATTGGGCTTCCTTGTGTTCCAAGCATTTTAATAATGGGGAAGCAATTCCTTGTATGAAAATCTCTCCGCTGATTATGACATAGCTGGCCAACTTCAACTTCACCTTCATGGCTTCATTATCATCATTTGGTAGTTGGAATTTACCAAATAATTCCATATAGCACTCATCCAGGATTCTTCGTCGATCGGAGTGGCAAAGATGTTAGTTTTGTCTATGCTTGGTGTAGAAAGGGTTTCTTGTATGAATGCTTGATGCTGACCTGGTCTCTTGGAACTTGCCAGTCTTGACAAGACATTTGCTCTATCACTGTTTCTCTAAAGATGTGAATAAGCTCATACTCACCAAAATGATCAATTATACACATTGTTAAGTGGTAGTATTACTGCATATGTGTGTCTTTGGCTTGAAACTCTCTAGTCACCTGGCCGGTGATGAGTTTAGAGTTGCTTCTTCGACATTCTTTGCTAGTTTGAGGGCTACAATCAAAGATTCATATTCAACTTGGTTGTTAGAGGTTTGGAAATCAAACCTTAATTATTGCTTGAGTGAGATGTCCCCTGATCCTTCAAGTGTGATTCCTGCTCCTCTTCCATTAAGGTTACATACTCCATCAACATAAAGCATCCTCCAGTCTTCACCATTACTACTACTCAGTTTGGGAGGAATTTCTACAATGAAGTCATCCAAGCATTGGGCTTTGATAGGTCCTCGAGGTTCAAATGTCAAACTAAATTTAGATAACTCTACAAAACATGCGATCATATTCCGAGTGAGTTTTCACTTCCCGAGGACTTGTTTAATGGGGTGATCAATTTTGACCTTGATTTGGTGACTTCGAAAATATGGGCGCAATCTCCTTGTTGAGTTCACTGGCGATAATGTCAGTTTTTTAATCATCTGGTATCTCTACTCAGCTCCCTGTAAGACTCTACTGGTGAAGTAGATCGATAATTGTCTTTTGTCATCTTCCTAAACCAATACTGAACTTATAGTTAAGTTAGAAACAAATAAGTAAAGTAGGAGTTCAGCGCCTGATGTAGGTCGGGTTAAGATTCGAGGAGTCGCCAAGAAATTCTTGAATTTTGTAAACATCTTCTCACACTCTTCATCCCAAAGAAAAGTAGTCTTATGACTTCTTCAACAACTTGAAGAATGGTCTTTATTCTCTGCCATCTTGGGTAAGAATCAAGATAAAGGCTAGTTTCCCTGTTAGCTTCTGAACTTTGTTCACATTTTGTGGACTCATCATTTCTATGACGACTTCACACTTGTCTAGATTTTCCTCCATTCAATCTGTAGGTTAGCATAAAACTTCAAAATTTACCTCCAACAACCCCAAAAGTACACTTTTTGGGGTTTAATCTCATGTTGTGCTTTCTAAGATCTTTAAAGATCTTAGCCAAGTCATGGGAGCGTTGGTCGGGAGAAAGTGACTTCACCACCATATCATCGACACACACTTCTACATTTCTTCTGATCTGCTCCTTGAAAACCTTGTCCATAAGTCTATGATACATTGCACCTGAGTCCTTTAGGCCGAATGACATGAATTTAGTAAAAGTTTGTTGCATCAGTGATGAAAGATATCTTTTCTTAGTCAGGTGGGTACATCTTGATCTGGTTATGACTTGAGTAGGCATCCAAAAAAACTGAGCAGTCTGAAACCACATGCTCCATTTACTAGTCCGTTGATGTTGGGCAAAGGATAAGCATCCTTAGGATAATCTTTGTTGAGGTCAGCGTAGTCTACACACATCCTCCACTTTCCAATTTCTTTTTTACCATGAGCACGTTGACTAACAAGGTGGTGTAGTTCACTTGGATGAAATCAACCTTCAATAATTTGTCAATTTCTGCCTCTACAACTTTCCTTCTCTCCTCACCGAGTTTGTGTTGTCTCTGGGCCACCAGTTTAACCTTAGGAAAAATGGTGAGTTTATGGCAAATAAAGTTAGGATCAATGTCTGGCATGTCGGAAGTGCTCCAAGCAAACAAGTCGATGTTGTCAAGGAGCACTTGTTATTCTTCTTTTTATATTATCTCTGCCATTTGCTTGCCTTACTTTATGAATTGATGAAATTCCTTGTCAATATGAAAAGGTTCAATGTCTTCTATGGGGGTTGGTCGTCGATCTTCAAAATCTACTCAGGGATCTAGATCCTCTAAAATGGTAGTAACTACATTGACATTGGAGCTCGATGCTTTGCTCTTCTCTTCTTTCATATTGTATGGTTCAATCTTGTAGCTTTTCACATAACACTCACAAGCATCAAATTGATCAGCTTTGGCAATGACAATTTCCCTCTTTGAAAAGGGAATTTCATGGCCAAGTGTGGTGTACAAACAATGGCTCCAAGTTGGTTCAAGTAGGTCTTCTCAGAAAGATATTGTATGAAGTATCTGCATCTACTAGCACATACAAAACCGTCAAGGATTAAGAGAGCTTGTCCAAGCCAAAAATGGTCAACAAATCCACTTTGTCTTTGGCAGGTACTCATATACCTGCAAAACCTATCACTAGCTTCTTGTGAGGTTGTATGAGATCATATGAAATATCTAACTTTTCAAAAATAGATCAGTATAAAATGTTAGTAGAACTTCCCTAATCAATGAGTGTTTTCTGAACTGCCCAACCGGCAATAACAATGGTCACCACCATAGAGTCATCTTGTGTTGGACTATTTTTGACAAAATCAACATTTGTGAAAGTAATTGTTGGTAAAGATTGACATGGATTTTCCTCCATTTGTACAGAATTGACCCTTTTGAGTGCTCGGAGATGGTGTTTCATGACTGAGTTTATGCAACCTCCGCCATCAAAACCTTCGACAATGGTGTTGATTACAACTCACACAACACTATGAGGTTTTTCATGTTTTTGTTCATTTCAATGAGTTGTTATTGATTGTTGTTACCTCGTCCACTTGTATATCCTCCTCTGAATCCACCTCTATGACTACATCTATAATCGCCACGATTATAATTGTTTCCTCTGACAAAATCATTCAAACATCCCTTCTGGACCAACTCTTCAATCTTATCTTTCAGGATTATGCATTCTTTCGTAGAATGACCATAGTTTCGATGATATATGCATTACTTGGTATGGTATGCTTGACTATGGGAACCCGTAGGTGGGGATATATTTATGCATTGCATGCTTCTTCAAATCTATGTGCTCGTTTCTCAGTAAGAGGAGTATTTGTTAAATAATTCAGTTGTTGTGGTTGCCTTATGAAATCGCTCTCCTCGATAAGTTTGATTTTTTTTTTTGTGAGAGTCAGGCTTCTTCTGGTCTCCTCCTCTAGCTTTGTCACAGAACTCTGACAAATTTTCCATCTAGATGAAATCAGTTGCACGACATCTCAACTCGAACATGTTAGTTGGCCTCTTCTTGCACAAACTATCTACAAATGCTTTTGGCTTAAGTATCGCTATCATCGCATGAAGGGCTACCTCGGGTTTGAGATCCCAGATTTTGACTGTAATCTATGAAAATCTACCCATGAAGTCTCATATTGACTTGTTGCTAGCTTATCGCAAGTTGATCAATGTTATCAGCATCGTACAATGTGGCTAACATGTGGCATATTGAACACCAAAACGTTCAATGAGTGTGTAGCTCGGCCGAGGAGGGAGTTGATGCCACCATGTTAGTCTGGGTCCCTTTTAGCAACTTGGAAAAATCCTACATAGAATGACATCATTGTTAATATATAACTTTACCTGTGTAATATACGCCTCCAAGTGCTCATCAAGATTTATGGTTCCGTTATATTGGTCAATGTTCAAAGGTTTCAACCCCAAAAGTAGGGTGTATCGAGAATGTTGTCAAAGAAAGGATGACGATGATGCAACTTGACAGGCTGACTGTGAGACCTCTGATGTGATCGTCCTACAATGTTTGTTTGATGGTTGGTGTTATGTAATGAATGTTGTATCTATGTTGCAATGAGGTGAGATGGAATAATGTTCTACGTGTTCGTTTGTGATTGTTATAGTTGCGTTCGACTAGCATCGTTCTCCTCAAGCAGTGCTTGTAGATCTGTTTCTTGCTTCTGTCGTAATACAGTCAACTCTTCCACATTTTTCTTTTGTAAAGCCTCCAACTGCTCTTAGAATGCTTGCATCAATGAACTTTCTGATGAGTACCAAGAAAGTTAAACAGGTCAAAAGCCCAGCAGTGCACTACAAGGATTAAAAACCCCCATGACAAGGGCAAGATCAAAGGAAGCAGAAGAAGCATTGGATCATGAAGTGAACTACTTCCTTTCTTAAGCATTGGGACAACATATCAACCTTGCCTTGAGCCCAAAGACCAACCCGGAAGAAGAGTTCAGATTGCTCCAATTGATTCAAATGAGTGAAGAGCCCAAAGACCAATGAGTGAAGAGCCCATATTGCTCCAATGTTTTGAACATAACTTGATATCTAGATGTCCATTTCAGGCATTCTTTGATGCGTTCGAAAGTTCCAAAGATTTCCTACAAGTTGTATTTCTGGTCTCAAGTCCTAATTCTACATCTATGATGATGAAAATTGGACAGGAATTTCAGCACGAAGTTATGGATGAAAATTACTTTTTGTTTGGACTTTGTTTAGTGTAATTTTGAATTAGGAATATGTGGTTGAAGTCCCACATTGGAAAGAAAGAGGAGAGATGCACCACTTGTTGGCTATTAATAGTCATTCATTTGTCTTATGTAGACACCTTTGAATTGAATAAAAACTTTGCACTCTACAGAGTGTGCGAGAGGAAGTTCTTCTTGGGTTCTTAATTGGACCAAACTTTGGTTCTTATCAAAGGTTTCTATAATCATTGTGGCAAATCCCCATGGGACTTATCACTCTTCATAAGGTGTTGGATCTTCTTTCATTTCTTGTCTTTTTCGCTTTTATTTTTTTATCATTTTGTTCTTGTTGAACTCATTATTTTTGCGCTGCACTCTTCTTCATATTATCTTTATCTTTGTTTCGCTTCGCCAAACACTTAGTGTGCACCTTGCCTATGACGCTAAGTTCCTATTAAGTTGCATTTTTTGCTTGTTTTAACTTCCTCTTTGTGTAATACATTCTCTAGCTACATTATACATAAAGCTTGCATCTTTTTCTTTTCAGGATCATCTTTCCTTTGTTATAACAAGAAGTCTTTTCGAGGATGATCCGTAAAACAATAAACCCTTGTATTGGTTCATATCATGTGGTATCTTGAGTCCGGATCCTAGAATTGGCCAATTTCTTGTGCTTGTGTGTACTGTTCTTTTGTTTTCCTACACCAACCATAACTAGTTGCTTCAGTGCCATAATCCATTGTACACAGTTTGATCTCTTGATCATTGCCATTCTGTCTAGAGTGGCTACATTGTTTATATTTTGTTAATTAATTCCTACCCTTTTTTGTCTTTTATTTTTGTTCTTTATCATTTCATTCTTTTATTTCTCGTTCTTTATCTTTTGCACAATTTATAGCTTCATTATATTCTGCTCATATTATTGTTGTAACGACATATTATTCTACGCACCTTATTCTGAACTGAACCATTACTGTTCACAATTGGGCATCGATCGAAAATCATTTGCATTAGTGTGAAAAAGAAAAGAGGCAACAAATTTTAAAAAAAGAAAAGAGGCAAGAAAAGCCCAAAAGTGCTTCTTTAAGCTGCTTGTTATAATAAAAAGATTGCTTCATAAGAGCAATATTGTGGTGCTATAACATTATTCTTTGTTTTTGCGCAATTGATTTTTTTTCTTCCTAGTTCTGTATTGTCTTTGTTTGGCCTTCTTATTTTGAGTGTGTCTTTCTAGAATATGACCCATTTCATCATTGAGCGAAAAGTACGAAAAAAATCAGATCGATTTTTCGACCTTTGTTACCTTTTCTAGTTTGTCTTTTAAAATTTATTTCGAGTGTTGTCTTTTTGGTTTTCCTTTCGTTCAGCAAATCCAGTGAGCAACTCTTGTGAGGATTGCTACAATTTTTATATAAAAAAAACTTTTGATTTTGAAACGCGGCTGATCTTGTTAAGAACCTAAAGAGAACCTTGAGTGGTAAAAGGTAACAGCATTTACATTAAAATCAAAATCCATTTTCTAAGTGAAAACACGAGTTGTCATTTCTTGAGTGAAACACTTGAGTAGAGTGGTGAGGTCATGTTCATATTTCCTCATACTACTATATGATGGTTAGTGATTCTAGTACCCCTCCCACCCATAGAGCTTATGCAATGCAAGCTCACCTAGACGAGTTGACCCATCCATCTGCTCAAATGTTAGAGCACAATCGGAGGATGAAGGAGAGGATGGATAGAAAAGAAAGACGTAGGTCTAAAACCTCTACTCAAAGTGATAATGTAGATGAAGAGAGAGAGAGTCCTAGGAGGCGTGAGGATAGGCGAAGGAATGAAAGAAGGCATAGGGAAAATAATAAAGAAGAAAGACCTTGGAGGAGAAATGAGAGGGATGAAGGACTTGATGGGGTTAAAATTAAAAAACCTAAATTTCAAGGGATGAATGACCGCGAGACTTATTTGGAGTGAGAGATGAAAATAGAGTAAAATTGTTACTACAATAATTATAGAGAAGACAAAAAGGTGAAATTAGCAGCTATAAAATTTACAGACTATAATTTGGTGGGACCAACTACAAAAGGAGAGAAGGATAATAGGAGGTGAACCAGATAATACTTAGAGGGAGATGAAAGCAATGATGAGAAAAAGATATGTTCCTCCCTATTACTATAGGGAGCTTCACAATAAGCTCCAAAGACTCACTCAAGGGAGTCTAAGTGTGGATGAGTATCATAAGGAGATGGAGGTTGCTATGGTACGAGCAAATGTTTTTGAAGATCCGGAAGCCGCCATGGTGCGCTTCTTACAAAGCTCAATAGAGAGATATAAGATGTTGTGCAGATACAATACTATGTCGAGCTTGGGACTTAGTCCATCAACTGATCAAAGTTGAGCAATAACTCAAAAGGAGGTATTCTAACCGAAAACCTTCTTCAAGCTTCAAGCATTCCTCTTGGAAAGATAGACAACCCAAAGAAGATCCACCCGCATAGGCCAAGGAAGGTAAAATCTCTAAAAACTCTAGCCCTTTGGTTTCTACTAATAATACTTCTTCTTCTTTTGTCACTCAATAAGCGTGTCATGGTGTTAAGGGACAATGTGCATATTTCTAATGATCATGCCCCGAAAAAACACCTACAAGTGAGGAGGAAGATGATTGTGAAGCTTATGCTCTGGAAGATGACTTGTTAACGGTAAGGAGGCTCTTGGGAAACCGGATTGTGGTTGATGACCAAAGACAAAGAGAAAACATCTTCCACAAAAGATGTGTCATTCAAGGGAAAGTGTGCTCCTTGATCATAGATGGGGAAAAATGCACCAACGTGGCAAGTATTCGCTTGGTGAGCAAACTCAATCTTAGTACCAAACCTCATATGCACCCATACAAGCTCCAATGACTAAGTGAGAATGATGAGTTGGTTGTTAATCAACAAGTGATGGTAAGTTTTTGCATTGGTAAGTACAATGATGATGTTTTGTGTGATGTTGTGTCTATGGAGGCCGACCATATTTTGCTTGGAAGGCCTTGACAATTTGCTAAGCATGTTATTCATGATGGTATTACTAACAAGTTTTCTTTTTCTCATGATTCTCAAAAAATAACACTTGTACCACTTTCTCCTAAAAAGGTGTGTCAAGATCAAGTTGCTTTGAAAATAAAAAGAGAACAAGAAAAAAAAAATTCTAAAGCTAAACATGAAGAGCATGATAAAAATCAAACTCTTGTGCTTGAGAGAAGGATAGAAAACTTACTTGTTAGGGAGAGTGATATCAAGAGGGCATGTTTGGCAAAACAAGAAATGTACATTTGTGTGTATAAGGACTTGTATTTGAATTATAACTCTAACCTTCTTCCTAGTGTTGTTGATTTTCTCTTGCAGGAATTTGGAGATGTGTTTCCAAAGAGTGCCCCACCTGGTTTACCTCCCTTAAGAGGGATTGAACACCAAATGGATTTTGTGTCGGGGGCCTTGTAACACCCCGTGTGCACCCGGCGTATTAACATTATCAGAATATCAGAGTAACGCAGCAAACATGAAATTTAATAAGAAAGGAAGCCTGAATCCAATATAAATACACATAATATTCATATATGGTGAATCTCTGTCTTTTACAAAATACATAGTTCTCAAAACTATACAAATTTTCCCTAGGTATCAAAATACAGACAAAATAAACAAAATGTGAGCCAACAAGCTCAGTCTTCTAAGCCTAGGGTTCTTCACTTCTCTATCCCAGCTTAGGCCTTTTGCCTTGGGATTTCTCAGTAACCTCTACCTCAACTCCTGCAACATAGCCCCAAACAGGGGTGAGATAATCATCTCAGTAAACTCAGGGTTCTTGGAGGTTTCCCTCTCCCTGGTTCACTTTCCAACATCTCAACGTATATATATATATATATATATATATATATATATATATATATATCGTAACAGAAAACATCAAATAATCAATCATCACAGCCTATATAAACATGTTGCATACACAAAGCAGCCCAAAACCAACACATGCAAGCAACACAATTTGCCTGAATAGGATCATCCACTGAAGGGCACATCTATTCAAGACTCATGCCTGAGTAGGATAATCTACTGAAAGGCACATCTACTCAGGACTTGCCGCCCAATACCTGAATAGGATCATCTACTTAAAGGCACATCTACTCAGGATTTACATGGACGCCTATGGATTATCCCAAGGGAGATCATCCACCGAGTGGGCACATTCCCAAGGGGTCCATAGTTCCTCAGTCTCCTGGCCAGTAGATTTCATGCAATCACATCACAATCATCTCATATAAAAACCAGACAAGCATACACTATACTAGTGTAATCAATACCATCATTATAATCAATGCAATATACACTATCTCAGTGTAACCAGCACAAATAAATTCCATCTCAGGGTTCATCTAGCATTCAGTTGCCAGCATGCCATCAAAACATTTCATCAATATTCAATACATATTTCAGTAATAAAGCATCAGCATGCAAGTTATATCAAGCAAACACCCCATGTGGGTGTAGTGAACACAAGCAGGGGAAACAATCCCCCAAGAACACTGAGCTTACCTGGTCTCAGCTCAGAATCAGCTCTCCTAGACTCGTGGTGACCTCCACCAGTGCTATGCGTCTCACGCCCTACAATAGACATGAAATAGACAATTAGATACGGTATTCAACCGTTCATATGGAAGGAAACACCCTTCCTTTCATAATCAATTTCTGTCTTCTAACTTAAGGTTCATATTAGCCCAGCTTCTACTAGGACATCCATTGACCCACAATGGTCTGCCTCAGTCTGACTAAGGCCTCAGAGTTCCTTTAAAACTTTGTACAACTCAATTCAAAGCTTTACTAATCTCAAGAACCAATAATGGTTCAACTCAGCCAAACCAGATATAACCACACATTTTCACCGATCATTTGGCCTCATGATCAGTTTTTGTAAAGGTACTTGAATTAATACAGGCCATAGTACCTCCCATTCACACACACTTCTTCCTCCCCAGAGCCAAATTTAAACTTCATCACAATTTAAATTTCAGAGTTTCATATCTCTCAAAACAACCTCCTGATTACTCTTTTCTAAAGAACTTAAGCCTAATTCCAGCCCTATCACTAATTGGTCACTATTCATCCAGTCTCCCATTCCACAAATTAAATGGTTAAAACATAAGTTTCTTACCTCAGATCAATAGAGAAAGGCTGGAGAAGTCTTTCTCCTAGCTCTGGCGTCCTGGAACTAGCTCCTTTCCCCTTCAAAGTTCACCCTCTGAAGAACTTCAAAGAAATGGGAGTTCTCTCACAAACTCAGCTGGAATTGGCTTCTAATTGGTTCAATCTAAGTTTAAAGGTGATTAGGAGGTGTTTATATGGTTTAGGATGAAGGTAGGAAGGAGGAAGATGAACATTGGGTTTTTTTTCTGCAAAACGCGAAATGGCCTTTTCTAGGTGGCCTGCCAGAGGTCTAGCGCGACCCGCGCCACCTCTGGCGTCACCAGCGCCACTCTCGCGCCAACCGCGTGGAAGTCCAGAGACTTTGGCGCCAATCGTGCCACTCAGGCGCTGATCGCGCCAGACTCCAGGGACTATGGCGCGCCACTCGCGCCAACCCGACGCTAATCGCGCCACTATCCAGTAACCATGGCGCTGATCGCGTGGATCTGGCACTAACCACGCGAAATCCAACGCCAACCGCACCAAGTCTCAGGGTATTATAGGCCTCTTTGCCTAATAGACTCACCTATCAGTCCAACCCTCAAGAGACACAAGAGTTACAAAAATAAGTTGAGGAGTTGCTGCAAAAAGGTTGGGTAAGAGAAAGTTTAAGTCCTTGTGTTGTCCCGATAATCCTTGTTCTTAAAAAGGATGACACTTGGCGAATGTGTATTGGTTGTAGAGCTGTTAATAATCTAAATGTTAAATATAGACACCCCCATTTCCTATTTGGATGGTTTGCTTGATGAATTGTATGGTGCATGCTATTTTTCTAAAGTTGATTTATAAAGTGGGTACCATCAAATTCGCATAAGGGAAGGGGATGAGTGGAAAATAGCTTTCAAAACAAAGTATGGTTTGTATAAATGGTTGGTGATGCCTTTTGAACTTACAAATGCTCCTAGTACTTTTATGAGACTCATGAATCATGTTTTAAGGGAGTTTTTGGGAAAGCTTGTGGTTGTTTACTTTGATAACATATTGATCTATAACATGATATTAGAAGAGCATATTGAATACCTTAGGGTTGTTATACATGTGCTTAGAAATGAAAAGTTGTATGCTAATCTAGAAAAATGTGTATTTTGTACTGATCATTTAATTTTCCTAGGCTTTATGGTAAGTTCCAAAGGAGTCCAAGTGGATGAAGAAAAGATAAAAGCTATTAGAGAGCGGCCTACCCCAAAATCTGTGAGTGAAGTGAGAAGTTTTCATGGGTTGGCTAGTTTCTATAGGCGGTTTGTGAAAGACTTTAGTACCCTAGTTGCGCCTTTGAATGAAGTGGTTAAAAAGAATGTGACTTTTAAGTGTGGGAGGCCCAAGAGAGGAGTTTTAATGCCCTAAAAGAAAAATTAACTTATGCACCCATACTTGCCTTGCTCGATTTTTCCAAATCTTTTAAGCTTGAATGTGACGCATCAAATGTGGCTGTTGGGGCTATTTTGTTACAAGGGGTCATCCTAATGCATACTTTAGTGAAAAGCTGCATGGTGTTGTTTTGAATTACTCCACTTATGATAAGGAATTGTATGCGCTCATAAGGGCTCTTCATACTTGGCAACATTACCTTTTGCCCAAATAGTTTGTCATCTATAGTGATCATGAATCACTCAAATATTTGAAGGGGCAAGGTAAGCTCAATAGGTTGAATTTCTTGAACAATTTCCTTATGTTAGTAAACACAAACAAGGAAAAGTGAATGTTGTGGTCGATACTCTTTCTAGCAGAAATACTTTGCTTGCCATGCTTGAAACAAAGTTGTTTGGTTTTAAACACATTAAGGAGTTGTATGTGAATGATGATGATTTTTCCAAAATATATGTTGTGTGTGAAAAGGGGATGCATGATGGGTATTTTAGGCATGATGGGTTTCTTTTCAAAGAAAAATATTTGTGTGTGCCTAAATGTTCTTTACGTGAACTCCTTTTGAAAGAAGCACATGAGGGGGAACTGATGGGTCATTTTGGGATACAAAAGAATTTGGATATGTTGCATGAGCATTTCTATTGGCCCGGCATGCGGCGCAATGTGCATAAGTTGTGTGCTAGATGTATAGTTTGTAAAAGGGCTAAATCAAAAGTTTTGTCACATGGCCTATACACTCCTCCTCCTATTCCCAATTCCCCTTGGATCGATTTGTCTATGGACTTTGTGCTTGGTTTGCCTCGAACTAAAAGAGGAAAGGATTCCATTTTTGTGGTTATGGATAGGTTTTCAAAGATGGCTCAATTCATACCTTGCCATAAGGTAGATGACGCCACCCATGTGGTAGATTTGTTCTTCAAAGACATAGTGAGACTCCATAGGATGCCCCAAAGTATTGTTTCCAATAGGGACTCTAAATTCCGTAGCCATTTTTAGAGGACCCTTTGGAATAAGTTGGGTACTAAGCTCCTTTTCTCCACCACTTGCCACCCACAAACAGATGGACAAATCGAAGTTGTGAGCCAAACCCTTTTGACCTTGTTGAGGTCAATCATCAAGAAAAATGTTAAGAAATGGGAGGAATGTTGGCTTCTTGTTGAATTTGCTTATAATAGGGCTGTCCATTCTACAACTAGTTGTTCTCCCTTTGAGATTATGTATGGGTTCAATCCCCTTTCCCCTCTTGATTTGTTGCCCTTACCTAACAATTCTTCGTTGAATCATAGGGATGGTAAGGCCAAAGCCAAGTATGTGAGGAAGCTCCATGAAAAAGTGAAAGCACAAATTGAGAAAAAAAAATGGAGCAATTTGCTAAACAAGCAAACAAAGGGAGAAAAAGAGTTATTTATGAACCCAGAGATTGGGTTTGACTCCATATGAGAAAAGAAAGGCTTCCTACCCAAAGGAAATAAAAACTTTTGCCTAGAGGAGATGGACCCTTCCAAATCTTGGAGAGGGTCAATGACAATGTATACAAGTTGACCTCCTCGGTGAGTATGGGGTAAGTGCCACATTTAATTTTGTTGACCTAAGTCCTTTTGATGTAAGTGATGAAGATCCAATTCGAGGACATATTCTTTTAAAGGAGGGGAGCGTGATGAGGACCAAGAAAGCCCAATGGGTTGAAAGCCTAGCATTGCACTACAAGGATTGTAAGGCCCATGATAAGGGCAAGATCAAAGGAAGCAGAAGAAGCATTGGATCATGAAGTGAACTACTTCATTTCTCAAGCATTGGGCCAATATATCAACCTTTTCTTGATCCCAAAGACTAACCCAGAAGAAGAGCTTAGATTGCTCCAAGTGATTCAAATGAGTGAAGAGCCCAAAGACCAATGAATGAAGAACCCATATTGCTCCAACATTTTGAACATAACTTGAGTTCTAGATATCTGTTTTAGGCGTTCTTTGATGCGTTTGAAATCTCCAAAGACTTCCTACAAGTCATATTTCTAGTCTCAAGTCCTAATTTTGCATCTATGATGATGAAAACTGGATAGGAAGTTCAGCACGAAGTTATGGACGAAAATTACCTTTTGTTTAGACTTTGTTTAGTGTAATTTTGAATGAGGAATATGTGGTTGAAGTCCCACAATGGAAAGAAAGAGGAGAGATGCACCACTTGTTGGCTATTAATAGTCATTCATTTGTCTTATGTAGACACCTTTGAATTGAATAAAAACTTTGCACTCTACAGAGTGTGCGAGAGGAAGTTCCTCTTGGATTCTTAATTGAACCAAACTTCGGTTCTTATCAAAGGTTTCTATAATCATTGTGACAAATCCCCACGGGACTTATCACTCTTCATAAGGTGTTGGATCTTCTTTCATTTCTTGTCTTTTCCGTTTTTATTTTTTTATCATTTTGTTTTTGTTAAACTCGTTATTTTTGCGCTGCACTCTTCTTCATATTATCTTTATCTTTGTTTCGCTTCGTCAAACACTTGGCGTGCACCTTGCCTATGACGCTAAGTTCTTATTAAGTTGCATTTTTTGCTTGTTTTAACTTCCTCTTTGCGCAATACATTCTCTTGCGCTACATTATACATAAAGCTTGCACCTTTTTCTTTTCAAGAGCATTTTTCCTTTGTTATAACAAGAAGACTTTTCGAGGACGATCCGTAAAACAATGAATCCTCGTATTGGTTCATATCATTTTTAGTTTAATATTTTTTGATTCGTCTTAGCTTATTTGACTTCTCTTGGTGTAACACCCCTTACATGCACCGGGATAATTACCACGCATAAACAACAATAATCATACATAATATATCAGAGATTAAGCAGTTTGGAAGCATATAGTAAAAAGGGGCATCATCAAATGCCATCAACATACGCTTTACATTATAAATGGTGATTACATACAAGTTGTCTATTTAAGTACAAAACTGTACATGATTTCCCCTCAGGGTACAATAAAATCAAAACCAAAGGCTACACAAAATATCAGAGCCACATGCTCATGTCATCTAAGCCTAAGGTTTACAATCAGCAACTATCCTTGCATAGGCTTCTTGCCTTGGGATCTCTCTGCTCCTGCTGATGATTCCCCTGCAAAACATAAGCCCCACACAAGGGGTGAGATATAAAATCCCAGTAAACTCAGGGCCCTTGAAGGTATTTCCTTCCCCTGGTTCACTTTCAGGCACATACATAGAAATAGTACATTATCATCATTCACATTCTCAATCATCATCAGAACATTTCTCATTCATTCATCATAACAGACAGGGTCTCGTTCCCTTTCACAAAT
>PYAF01000552.1:706729-735920 GCA_007407185.1 Glycine tomentella
CCACTCCCAAGTTCTCTGAGCTTTCCTTTGGAGATTCCCAAATTCTCTCAAAAGGGGTTTTCTCAAGAAAAGGGGTGAATGATTCAAGCTTCCAAGGTGTTTCTCTCACAATCAAAGGCCATAAGGAAGTGTTTTGGTCAAGATATATGGCTCTAGGAAGCTTGAAGGGGTCAACAATGGAGGTCTAGGGCTCAAGGAAAAAGAAGAAGCATTTTCCTTTCAGTTTTTCGTGTTTTGGGCTTTAAATAGTGGTCCTGCCCGAGCTCCCATGCTCCAGGCGTGGATCCCACACTCCAGGCGTGGCATTCCAGAGGAAATCAACTTTCTGGAGCACTTCCCACGCTCCAGGCGTGGCTTCCACGCCCCAGGCGTGGCACTCCAGTGGAAATCAACTTTCTGGAGCACTTTCCACGCTCCAGGCGTGGCTCCCACGCTCCAGGCGTGGCACTTCCAGCCGTCACTAAATCCGTCGCTAATTCTGTCGCTAATTCCGTCACTATATCTTTTTGCGACCGAAAATAGAAAATTTAAACTTCTTTTTCCTTTTTCTTTATATATAAAGCCAAGGTTATTATACTTGGACTTTTATTTTCTCATTCTAATTCAGTTTTGGTCTTAGGCAAACAAGTGGGATTAATTGCTAATTATTGCTTATTTTTGAATTTTATGCTCACTTGACCTATCTTCCTTATGCAGGACCTAGAGAGCTCTATAGAACTCCAAATGGCACATATAAGTAGTCCCTGGAAAGATAAGGAAAAGATCTACAATTTTGTCATAGATAAGCCAAGGCCAATTTGTTAGACTTTTGGAAAGCGTACCAATTTGTCGTTGTAAGTTACAAAATTTATAAAAGTTTGTCTCCACAGGGACTTGTGCTACTCAATTAATCCAAATAAAACTTAACAGTTTAATAGTTATGTACAACGAGTATGGTTGAAGTTTTGATGGTTTTTATAAAAATAAAAGATAACTAAAAAGTACGGAAACTAATAAAATGATTTTAATTAATTCAAGAAAAGCGTAGGATTGGATTTCATCATTCATACATTCAGTATCCAATTAATATTACCATGTATAAATCATTTTCTATTATTACTAATGCACACATTAATTAATCTCGAATCGATCCCTCGCAATTGAGTTCTAAGGATATTTACCAAATATCGATCCCTCGCATACGAAGTAAATAATCCAGCATTACAATCATAATCGCATGTTATTTGCAATCTAAACGTTATGCTCTATCCCTAGCAACGTAACGTAAAGAGTAAAATCATTCAGTTCAAATCCTAAGAGTACTTTCCAATTAAACTTAGAATCCAGTTTCATGAAACTAGTGATCAAGTATAATCAAGCATTAAGAACGGAATAAAATTACCAATAATAAATAGAAAAGACTTATGCATAAATAAATATTAAAAGAGATACTTAAAGGTAAGAAGATTACATCCAATCCTTAAGAGAAACTAACCAAGCATGGAGAGAACCTCCTTAAGAGAAGAATTGATGAAGGGCCCCATCACCGCTTCTTTCCAGCAGAGTCTCCACACTAAATCTCACTTCTCTCACTTTCCTAAACTACCTAATACTAATATTTAAAGAGCCTAAGGCTTGAGAACAAGCCAAGAAGCAAGGGAGGAGGAGAAAATGGAATGCAAGAAGTGTCCATGGTGCTTGGGTATTTATAAGGGCTGGCCTGGTCGAGTTTGGTCGCCTAAGCGACCAATTTATTCATTTTTCACTCACTTGGGCGAGTTAAAGGCCCAACTTGGACGTCCACTTGGCCACTTGAAGGCCCACTGGATAACTCTACTCGCCCAGGCGACCAGGTTGCACTTGTTTCACTCGCCTGGGCGAGTTAAAGGATGGTTCTAGAACATGTTTTTGGGCCTTGATGGATATTGGGCTTGTTTTGCTTGTTGCACCTCCTATGTTGCTTTATGATCCATTTTTGCTTGCTCTAAGTGTACAGAAGCTTCAGAATTCACGAAATATAGCAAAAAACAAAAGAAGATTGGATGAATCTTCAAGAACTATAAACACAACATTAATGCTAAGTGCTAAATACAAACTAACTAGATTAGGGCAAATTTTGATAGATATTCTTAGAAAAACACAAGATAAGTGCCTTAAATGTAACCCTAATTTTACTAAGATATGACACTTATCACAATTCTGACATTTTGAGGATCATTTTAGGCTTGAAAGTCAGAACCTCTGCACTTGAATTTTGGGCTGCGAGTTGCATTTTTATTGGGTTAATTAGCATAATTAATTAGATTAGATGGGCCTAATCATGGCCCATCATTTCCTACTGACTTAGTCATTATATGCTAGTGCAATTAGGAGTGAAAAACACACTACATTTAGCAAAAAAAAAAAAAAAACAGAATTTGTATTTTCTTTTAGAAGTTTTCAGAATTAAAACATTTTCTCTCATTGTTCTTCACTGTTCTTCATTTTCTTCTTTATTTTCATTTCTGTTCTTCCATTTTCTTGCACTAATTTTGTGGGTCTTCCATTGATGATGATCATGGAAGGCTAAACAATCAATCAATCCAAGAATCCAATCCAAGCAAGGAGAATTTGAGTTCTGGTTTGTTATTTCAATTTATGTGGGAATGTTCATTTTCTTCTTCAATCCTCTATTCAGTTTTCATGATTATGAATGTATTTAGGATTGAAAATGGATTAGATTATGGATTCATTTCCTAATTTCGAATTTTAATCACAGATTATTTGGATGATATTTCAATTAGATTTGTGGTTTCAATTAATTTAGGAGTTAATTTGATTGAACTACTTCTAATGAAATTGAATGAACTTTCATAACAAGATCGTTATCTAAGAACTATGTTAATTCGCATTGCTTGGTTTGGTGAATTGGATTGATGTTCTTTAATCTATTTTACAATACATCTTATCAATTCTGTCATTTTATACATTTTTCTGCAATTTTTATTCATCGCATGTAAATTGTTCGATAAAAATCTCCCTATTGTTTATTAGTGAATTGAAGTTGGAACCAAACTAATCATGTCTCTGAGTTGACCTAGGTTAATATTGTGCTACAGAATTAGCGTAGTTTATTTGTTTTGAAGCGATACGACATCGATAATCACTTCTCCTATTAATAACTGAGGAGTATAACTGAGTTGGTAACCATCCATCTTGCCCACTAAGGACAATGTGTGATTGTGGTGGTCGATTAACCAAGACTGACCTCCTATGGGTCCCATACAGTACACTTTGAAAATGGATCAAGAATTTAAACATTTAATTTATTAGTGACAATGTGTTTTATGGGGCAACTATATGTCACATTTTTTAATAATAAATATACTACATTAAAATAATTATATAAATAGAAGAATCAAATTAATGATAAGTCTAATAAAAATATACTACACAAGAATAAGAAGTTAGAAAGTAATCAAGTAACAATCTATGGAGTCTTCAAAATATATTCTTAGACTGAAATTCCAATTAGCAACTATGAAAATCATGATCTTAATTGCAATTCCCAAATCCCAAAAGTTTTTTTAACAACTTGCAATTCACATTTTTATATGATTATTATTCTCACTCATCACTCAATGAGGAAACCCCATAGACAAGTAACACCTTTAGGGTAAATTTGGTTGCTAAGCCTAAGAAAATGAGAGAAATAGAAGGAAATTTTTTACATACTATTTAGTGTAGGTCTCACACTTTATTCACTCAATTTTATTTTAAATATTTCTTTTATTTTCCATGCATTCCATTCCACTCTGCTTAACCAAACCAAGTGGCATATCTTCGACACCATGCAATGAGTAAGGATGGCAAAGTGTACTAGGACCCTATGGGTACAGGCAAAAATATATACAACCAGGATGGATAATTACCCGTAATATTGGGACTAGGTACGGGATAGGTATATACTCGCAAATTTACACGGTATGGGTGCGCGCATGGGTACTATAGTACTTAACCCGCCCTGCCCGCACATATCATATATATATATATATATATATTACAACGTGTGTGTGTGTGTGTGTGTGTGTGTGCGGGGTAGGTATATACTCGCAAATTTACATGGGTTTGGGTGCGGGCATGGGTACTATATTACTTAACCCGCCCCGCCAGCACACATCATATATATATATATATATATATATATATATATATTACTGTGTGTTATTTGCTATGAAAATAATTTGCTATGAAAATGATTTTATTTTCATGATTACTACTCTTAGTCTCTCATATCTAATAATATCACTATCAGAGAGTGAGAAACACTAAACCTTTAATTAAAGTTTTTGTTAAGCGATTAAAATATTAACTGTAACAATCACTATATTAAATTATTATCTTTATAATTTTGTTTATTTATGACTTGCGTTTAGACGAACTAATGTTATGTTTGTTTGTTTTAATATTATGTATGTATATTTTTAATGTCATGTTTAAATTATTTAAGAATGAAATTTTATTATAATTATAGTAATTGTTTTAATTATTTTTTTTTATTGATTTATTATTATTAACCTTATATTTATTATAATCCTTTATGTTGGTTGATGTGCAAAATTTTTGGGCATTGAAGTGAAGTCGACTTTCAACAATGTTCTCATTAATCGATTTAATTTATGCTTCTAACATACTTTAAACAATTATCTAAATAAGGTTTGTTCGGTAAAATAAAAAGAAATAAAATGAAACTGAAATTGTCATAAAAAAATTAAAATATAATATAAAAGCGTAATTTTTACTTTATTTTTTTTCCGTTCTTTTTCACTCCAAACGAACCAACTCTAATAATTTTTAAGTGATCTGATGACTCACTTAACGCTCTTATTCTAGAAGCTCATTCTCTTATTATCACTCATTGTTGCTCTATCACTGAGCATTGTGCCTTTTAACACTTCATCGGTACTTAATTGGTTTGGACTCAATTTCATCCCTACACCGTACACCTAAAAAATTAGACGAAAAAAAAATCCTGTAATATTATAATGTCTTGAGAGAACTTCTGAATAAAAAGCCGTTTTTCGGCTGCAATTTGCAAAATCAAATACGCTTGTATACCTAAACATTAGCTAAAATAATTTTTTTATAATGAAAATTATCTCACAAGATTTTGTAAACATAGAACAGAACCACTTTCGGGTTTGCAATTCGCAAAGCCAAATACGCTGATACCTAAAAATTAGCTAGAAAAAAAAATGCTTATAATGAAAATTATTTTGAAAGAACGTGCGAATAAGGGCCGTTTTCTGATTGCATTTTGAAAGAGAAAAAATTATGTATACCTAAAAATTAGCTGGAACAAAAAAAGCTTTAATGCAAATAGTTTTGGAAGAACTAGAGCCGTGTTTGAAAATGATTCAAAAAATTTCGGTGAATAAATGCGAAATATATACACCGTGTACCTTAAAAACACGCAAAAGACAACCTATAAACGATCCTAAGTATCAAAATTGGATAAGTCATACACGCCAATACAAATCAAAACGTTCACATGATAAGATAGGATATGTTTTTTCACGTGAAAACCCACCCAAACAGAGCACAAATCACAGTTTCACTGGGACCCACACCTTCTCTTCATCTATTTATTTTTCTTTATTCAAATGTAATATTAATTTGTTTTTGTTATATGAAAATATTCTAACTTATACTCTATCCCTCCCTTCACCCTACTACCAAGCATTATATATTTTATATATCTCTCCTCCCTCCCTTCTTTATATACGAAAACAAATATTCCTCCAAAGCCTCAACTTCCAATCCAACAACGACGCCGTATCATACCGTAATATGTTCACAGAACCTTTTCCTACATCAACTGTTACTCTCTCCGGTAAAAGCGTAACCTCGCCGCCGCGCCACGTCAGATTCCGGTCAGTAGTATCGTTCGCCACCGCCACTTTCACGGAGGAGAAACAACATAAGACAGCTTCGTATCTGAGACCTCATCACGGGATGGCTTCGTGCGCGACGCTGTACGAGATTCTGGGGATCCGCGCCGCGGCGTCCGTCGAGGAAATCAGGGCGGCGTACCGGCGGCTGGCGAGGGTGTGCCACCCTGACGTGGCGCCGGTGGAGCGAAAGGAATCCTCTGCGGGCGAGTTCATGAAGATCCATGCTGCGTACTGCACGCTCTCGGATCCCGAGAAGCGCGCCAGCTACGATAGAAACTTGTCCCGGCGCCAGCAGCGACCGCTCAAGACGACGTCGTCGGGGGCTTCCGGCTACTGTGGGCGGAACTGGGAAACGGACCAGTGTTGGTAGTGAGCTGAGTTGACTCGTCCGAGTGGGAGCCGAGTTGACAAAATAAAATATGTGTGATTTTTTGTCGGAACTAACTTTAGAAAAATCCAAACCTACGTATCATCATATATATGTCCACTAAAAATGTGACACGTGTAACTTCAATATTTCCTCTATTCTTCCTTGATGCACTTTCCTCTCTTCCTTCAAGTGCAGAAAATAACACATGTTCGGGAAGAAGCAGGGAAATGGATCCGGTGAAGGATCCATGGGCCTCGAAACTAGTCGGTTATAAGCAAGTCCATTTCGGGAAATCGTGCCGGTTGCGATGGTGCAACCATCTCTCGCCGCAGGTGGCGCACCGCCCCTTCTCACCGAGGGAGGACGAGGCCATCGTCAGCGCCCATGCCAGGTTCGGCAACAAGTGACACACCGCACCTCCTCTCCAATTCCTTTCTCGAATCGATTCCCCTCTCATGATGAACCTTTACCCTACTACGTCTTCATGTAGAACATATGTGTGGTTCCTCTCAATAGTGTCGTCAAAAAGGCCCATTCGACCCAGCCCGGCCCTGGCCCGCATGGGCCAAGGACAAAAAAGCCCACAGGCCTTGTGGGTTAGGACCAACCCACGGGCTTATATTTTAAATTTTAAGGACATCTTTGTTGATTTGGATGTGGTTGACTTGCTTATGTTTGGAACAAAGAAATATAAATAAAATAACACTTCAAACAATGCAATCTCATAAATAAGATAAGAGAATCAAATAAGAAATTAATAGCAATTTTGATTAAGTGATACATAATATATTGATATATTAATTATCATTATCAAAATCAAAATCATTTTCCTTCTCACATGCACCAAATCCTCTTATCTAAAACAATTCATAACTTTCTCAATCAATAATCCACATGTTTTATTATCATCATTGCAATATCATCTTCATCTAAAACTCAACCAAGTGAAATATAATAGAGTAAATCATACTCACATTTTCAGTATTTGTTTTTTCAAATTTCATATGATATTCCTTATTTTTTGCAGCCTACAAAAAATTCTTTAATTGTTTAACTCACACTACATCTAGACTCTCTCCCTCCTAAATAACATTTAATAATTTAACAGAAAGTAGACACATGTTGGTCACATGACTTTTAATGAAAATTTATATCTAACATATCATCATCTTCCTCAAAATCACATTTTGGATTTTACAAACTCTCATCTTTTTCAACAACCCATCTTCACTTACCACCACCACATCCTTCTCCTCCTCCTCCTCCCTCTCCCACGACAGCATCATCTTTTCCTCCTCACCGTTGTACTCGTCCACCAACACAGCGTCTGGGTGCACCACTACTGTCGGAGCAACCACCACCACTATGGCCGTCATTGCACAGTCATATTCACCTCCACCACCTCCTCGTTCCTCATTGTAGCTTCGACCACCATCACCATTGCGTCTGGTTGCCTGGACACTGTCGTCTTCTGGTAAAAACAATGTATAAAAAGAGAGAAATATCGGGTGCAATTTGAGAAAAACACAGGTGATGCAAGTGTAATTTATTCTAACGGACAATTTCGTCTATACATTAATAGAAT
This sequence comes from Glycine tomentella, assembly GCA_007407185.1. Classification (NCBI taxonomy): domain Eukaryota; kingdom Viridiplantae; phylum Streptophyta; class Magnoliopsida; order Fabales; family Fabaceae; genus Glycine; species Glycine tomentella. Next base: position 714,597 of record PYAF01000552.1, read on the forward strand.
GGGTAAAAGTAATGTATAAAAAGGGAAAAATATCGGGTGCAATTTGAAAAAAAAAAACACAGGAGATACGAGTGTAATTTACTCAATATAATAAGTTAATTAATCCTAAAATAATTAAATAATACTAAAAAAATAAAACAAAGAATTACCACTAGGATTTTGAGAAAAAGGTAACAATTACAAAAAAGTTAATTTCCTATGAAACTTGTTTCATTTAGCTTACTTTAAAAGTTAATGTAATAACATTTTCATCAATTGTAAATAAAGAAGAGTATTTATTTTTAAAAAGAATTATATAAACATAAACTTAGTGCATGTTTGGATTGACATTGACAATTTGATTTTAAATGAAATTGTTTTTAAAGAATTAATTATGGTCAAAATTGATTATAAGGTAATGTGATTTTTATTTAGATAACAAATATCAAAAAATTTATTTTTAAGAGAATGTTGTTTAGATATTTTGAATCAAAATTGATTTTGAGTATATAATTACTAAAATGGATTTTAGATATTTGTACATGACTTGTGTATTCGTATTTTTTATTTATTATTATATTGATATGTTGATTATTAATTTAAAATAAACAGGTAGATTTTATAACAAGTTTTTATAATAAAATTAATAATTAAAATATTAGCTTGTGAAATAAAATGCATCTCCTAAAGATTATTATTGATATTGATATATAGATTATTATTGTTGTTGTTTTTAAAAAAAAAAAAACTAGGTTTTTAAAAATTACAATGAAATTAATAATGTTGGATTATGAAAACTAGTTTCCGTAATATTAGATTATGAAAATTAATTTGTGATATATTAAAACATACTAAAACTAATTTAGTATTTTTACTACAATTTTTTTATAAAAAAAAGTGAGATAGTAGGGACCAAAACAGTAGCTTATCCTACGGGCTTCTCACAACCTTTTTGAGTTTCGATTCTGAAATCTAAAGTTCTTCGCAAGGCTTCCCAAGTCCTCCACAGTTCGTTATTCATACTCTTTCTATTACATGTGTGAATGTGTTTCTGCTCTACTCTTCCTTTCCATGAGATGCACACAGTTGAGAATGGGTAGGTAGAAGAGGGATAAAATTAGAAATTCGAAATAATATCCACTGAAAATTGATTTTGTCAGATATATAAGCTTCTCGGAATAGCGTCAAAGGAGACGCGCATATCTTAAGCAAAATCATGTAAACTAAATTACTCAAAACATCTCATTCAACAACATAACCCACATTTGATTGAGATGATCAAACATACACTTAATATTGGATATGACTTTACACTCAGATATAAAACAAATTCAATAAACGACACCTGAACCTTTTGTTCATAAATTTAGGGACATGAAAGGTGCATAGATTTTTCTAGTGGTGTCACAGTCCTAATATTGTATGTATCCCTTTTTCACTATATAGCCACAAGAGTTATGGGATTTATATTTTGATAAGTAGTAAAATATATTACTAGGTATTAAATATATGACCAACTAGACAACGTCATATTAATATTTGCCTCTTTATCCTGCATACTATTGCATACAAAAAGGGTACTGCATAACCTTTGTCATATACAATGTTTAATTTCGCAAAAATTCCAGTGATTGGGGATATTCAGCTTAAAGCTGCCATCAAGAACATGTTGCTTTGAACGTCATATCAATGCAAGAAATACACTACACCTTACAAATGCTAAACTAAACATATCACAAAATAGAATTTTCTTTAAAAGAGAAGTTACTCACCTGTTAATGATGTGTCTCGAAAAATTCTACAGAATATTTCAAGCAAACAGATTATAGGAAAACCCAAAGAAGCAACTAGGACAGCAGGACCAATAAACCATGATATGGTGTTCCTAGTCCTTTCTGAATTTGATGAATTGACTTCATTGTCTCTAGTAAATGGACTGTTACAAAATGTGACTACTAGTTTTCCATCATTTCCTGATATATGAAAACATGACTTGCCAATGGGAAATGATACAGGATCATGAACTGAAAGGGGAAGGAGTCAAAGAATGGAAATGATGTTGAAGAGTGGGTTTAGGGATTACCTTTGGAATTCGCATAAGAAGAAATTCCGAGCTTGAAAGAACGATTGCACCATTGAGAATTTCAACTCAAACGCAGTGGAGAAAAAGGAAGAGCGAAACCGCAACACCCACACCCACATCAAGATTCGACAGCAGAACGTGAATTCAAATTCGATTCAACCTCACGTTACTCAAACCACCCAGAATTCGCAAAAATTGAGAAATTCAGTTGAGATTTGTAGAAATTGGAAATGGGAATTAGGATTCTTCGATAAAAATGAGACGTAAAGAGTTGGAGAGCGTCGACTGTCGAATCAGTATTGAGAAAGGCAAAAAGCTGAGGTTGTTTTTTAGTAGATGTATTTTTGGGCACACAATGGGCTACCCTCAAATGGCCCTGGCCCTACCCCACTTTATTTGTGACTGTTGGGGTTGGGGCTGTTTTAAGGACCTGTTACATGTGGGTTATAAAAGAAGGGCCACATGGGCCGGCTCAGAGCTAAATGGGCCGGCCTCAGAGACAAGGGTCAATCTTATGGCTCTACTTGTGTAATTTTTATTTTATTTTTTCTACAATTTATGACAGTTTTCTAACCCCCACAAAATTATGTTTAGATAAAAAAAATTCTGTCATTTGTGGTGGTTTTTAACCCCAAAATTTACATTTTAGAATTTAAATTAAAAATATCACATAAGTTCGGATTTGTTCAAAGCAATTTCCAAACCAAAAGTCACACATTTTAATTTTATAAGGACGAAGAACGGACAAATTTTTTTGCAGGGATTCAAAATGAATTTTGGGTATTATACATGCACAAAAAACATATTTTAACCATATTAACATTATACAAATTTTAAATATTTTAATAACTATCAAACATGTTAAGTACTGCAAAGTTGTTTTAATTAACTTAAGTAGTAATTTGTAGTATGTAGGTGGAGAAATTATTATTGGGTCTATGATTATCACATAAGCGCATAAAACATTAAACTCTTAACATAAATTGTAGATATAAGATTTCACTCACCTATAGGAGAAATTACTACCTAGTTCAACACTATCATATGGACTACCACATTAGTTGTGATCCCGACCAGTAGAAATGTGACATACGGATAAGTGGAGATGTTTACTGAGAGCAAGGTTAACGATGTTTGTCTAAATTGAAATCCAATTTTTTTTAGAAAAATATGTTGAAGATTCCTAAAATATATCCGAATTTCGCAACTGATCCCTGAAAAAATATTGTTTCTCATTGGGTCCCTTAAACTTCAAAAGTTGTGTGGGAGATCCTTACCATTAGTCTCAGTCCAAAACATGATGAAGTGTTTGTTCGTTAGACATGTTAGCGATACACGTGCGAAGTACTTCGTATACCCCTAAAACTTGTGTTGGGAGCGAAACAAGTTCATTTCATTTTCTGGAAGAGCTAAAAGGTGAGATGGAGGTGTCGAGGAGATGTTTGGAAAGGGTAGGGTTGGGTCGTGGAGGAGGAAGGAGTGGAAGCCGTGGCAGGAGTCGGAGGAGATGAAGGAAAGGAGGAGGGACTTAGTGTCGGAGAACTTGCGGCGAGGGAGGTGACGAGGAGGGGTTTAGAGAGGGCGAGTTAGGGCAACATAGGAGGAGGGAGTGGAGGGTATGGCGGTGATCAGAGGAGATGAAGGAGAGGAGGAAGGACAAAGCGTCGAAGAACTTACAACAGGCGAGGAGGGGAGAGGAGGAGGTTCGAGGAGGAGTGTGGGTTTGGAGCCACCAAAACAAGAATAAGAGCGTGGCGAGGTCAGAGTTAAGTGGCTTACATGAGAGAGAGTGAGATGAGGGATGAACGATTCTAGTTTCTGAGGTGACTTCAACGTGTATAACTGACATGTCCAACTAACGAACACGTTTTGGACGGAGACTAACATTATGGAACTCCCACAAAACTTTTGAAGTTTCAGAGACGTAACGAAAATATTAAAAAAAATCAAGAATCAGTTGCGAAATCCAGATATATTTCAAGAATCTCTAACATATTTAAGCAAAAAAAAAAGTTAATTAATTTAGCCACAAATTATGAAAATCACATTGTATCAAAAGATAATTGTTGATCACAAATCTTCCACGCCAGTAACAATAACATGCACCTTCTGCATTTACCAAGAATATGATGTAGGAGGAATTCCATGCGGAGAAAAAATGGATGGGTTTCTTAATCGAAGAAAAAATGGATGTCATTCATCCATGTGGCATATTACTACACAACAACCATGCCTAAAAGAATAATGGAGAGAACTTGTTTGAAATGAGTCTTGCTTATTTCTTTCTTGCTTGTCGTGGATTTTGTTGTGTCTTTGTAGTATAATTTTTCATGATCTGGATTTGTAGTCAATTATAGTTTGAAACGAGATTAGCAAATGAATAGCGTTTCATGGTTGCTTCTTTGCACAGTAATGGCAGAGAATATTTTCTCTATGTTTTAGACGGTCTTTTTTTAGTTTTTTTGCTCTTCATTTTTCTCCTCCTTCTTTCACCCTTCTTTTCTTTTATCTTATTTTCTTTTCTTTGTATTATTTCCCCTTTTCTTCCTTTTTTTTTTTTCAATTTCCTTGTATCTATCATTAGGTTCATTTACCATCTACCCAAATTAACTTGGGTTAAAGATACTATTGATGTTGATGTTAATGTTGACATTTCTATTGGTCAGGATCACATCATAGCTGATGTGGTAGTCTTAGATTAAGTAATATTTTTCTTGTAAGTTAATGAAATCTTATATACAATGTTATTAAAACCGGTTCGGTTATTGACCTGGTCGAGGTAGTGGGTCAGTGGTCCAACTGGTGGATCAGCAATTGACCCGGTTTGACTCAATCTATATTAAAAAATTCAAAATTATATTACATATATACATATATAACTAACATTATTTGATTAAGAAAAATTCATCCATAATTCTATATTGAAAAATCAAAAATAATAATTGAAGTATTAAAGTTGATAACACAAGTAAAGTATATTAAAAATTAAAAAAGACTGTAAATAGCAATTACTTAAATAAAAAACACAAAAGCTCATTTCAAAAAGTTATACGAAAATTGCAGAAAGCAAAAAATGGGTGCGGAAAGCAAATTTGGCCCAAATAATTTCTCCAACCATTGAAGTGATGCGCCGTTTTGCTTTTTTTCTTCTTCTCTTTCACTATTGCGCCATTTTGCTTCTTTTCTTCTTCTCTTCACTCTGTTGCGCCATTTTTTCTTTCTATTGTTGTTCTTACTTCTTATGAGCTGGTAATCGATTTATTTTGGTTTTCTATTACCGTTCCTACTTCTTTTGTTCCCGTTCTTACTTTCTAGTATTTATAATATTCTTTATTCTTTTTTAATATTTAGAAATGAAGTGTTGTAATACCAAAGGAGGAAGCATCGTGAAGTACACCGCGATAACGACGGCAACGCAGTCTAAGTGTAAGGCCAAAACGACGTCATGAAGGAGGAAGCACCGGATTCCTAAACCCATCCGGGTCGCCGGGTTCTTCAAAAATCGGCCGATTTTTACCGGGCCTAACCGGATCACTTGCATGACCGATTTCACACCCAACTCACCCGAAGCTGCCAGCGATTCCCGGTCGGATCGGTTTGGTCGGTCCGAACCGATTTCAATAACATTGCTTATATATACGATTAATGTTAAGAGTTTAATGTTTATGTAATGATATTGTAAAACAATTTTACATTGTCATCTATCATAAATCACCGTTTGAATTACTTCAAGATAATTATTTTAAAAATTAATGAACTTATCATATCAAATGAGTTATAATTGAATAATTATGTAAAAAAAATTTATATTATCAAGTATTTTTTTTTCTTGCGTTAAATTCTCGGTTTATTTGATGATAAGATTTGTACTGTATACAGTATGACATTGTGTGGTGATATAGACGAGTGAATTAAAGATGTGAAGAGGAGCTTGAGCTATTTTTACTGCTAATAAATACTCAGTCAGAGGTGTTTCATCCTGGTTATATGTTTTTTGGATGCTATATAGCCTCAGGCTTTAGTTGCCAGGCTCACATAATTTTTTGATGAAAACATCACCCGTACTTCTTGCACAGTCCTATGTATAAAATAACCTTGTCTTTAAAAAAAAAATCCGGGTTATATGAATGTCCAGTATATTTTGCCTTTTTCTTTATATAAATTTTAAATCTGCATTTAGAAACCAATTATCAGTACCGGAAAATAACTAAATTTGCACGAATCTACGTGTACATATGTTTTTGATGACGGATGCTAGACAGTCTATACTCTATAGTTTTAGTTTCAGTACGAAATGTAAGAAATACTCACTTATGTGACATAATATCACTTTTTCTTGAAATAAATAATAATTAAAAATTAAAATATATAAAACGCACAATTAACGGAAAACAAAGTGGTGCATATTCTACTTAGCAATTATACTAAAATTTAGATTTGTACTACTCCATCTGCTCCTATTTATAAGATTGACTTAACTAATTTATGAGATTAAAAAATAATAAATTTATCTTATCATTTTTTTCTTTTTTACTAATTACTTGTCATTAGCTTATTACAATTTCTCTTTTAATTAGTGATGTTTTAGTCTAAAAATAATTAAAATAAGGACAATGATTTGAGTCTTAAGTATCACTTCTAATTTGCATCTTATAAATAAGATGAGAGGAAGTATTAAACATTTTTTTGTTTTTGAATTCAGCTACGTGTACATATTTAAAAGATATTAAAATTAATCAAATGTATTTTATGTATTTGTAGAATCATGATTTTCAAACTTTTCCAAAAATCATGATTCCGGTGTATGAAAAACCGTCCCCTAACTGTAAATGTTGACAAAGTAACCCAAAAGTAAGCAAAATAAAATAATACACTAATTCATTTAATTGTATATTATGCCTCCAAAACAATTATTTGTGTTATATTTTTATAGATATTCAATCAAAATGCAAGTAATTTGTTGTTTTTGAGCGTGATGGAACTCACCTACTTGACTAATCGTGTTTAGATATGGTTGAACCCTTGACTACCATAGTAAAAATTTATAATCCTTTATTTTTTGGAGTCAATATAATCAACCATATACATGAGTAATTTTTTATTACTAATACGTATTTTTAAAAAGATTCCCTTAATCGAGGGGCTTCCAAAGGCAATCGTAGATTTCGTGGAAAAGATCATATTATTCAAAGTTGATGTTGATTTTGAAAATAAAGATCCTACCAATGAACCTTCCTATCTTATCATGAAGGTATGCAATGATTTAGCTATGTGCAGAAGTTCAAAGAAATTTTTGATCTCATTGCTTAGTTTTCAATGAATCTAGTATGGTACTCGTACGCACGGATGGGGAACTGTGTGGTTTAAGTTTAATAATTAAGTTTATTAAATAATGTAGATTAATGCGAATAATGATTGAAAATGTTAATATAAAATTTTTTATAACAATTATTCTAGTGTTTTGTATTATATGTTAATTATATTGTTACAAATTTATACATATAAATATGTTAAATTCAACATATTTGTATGAGTAACTATTATTTTGGAATTGTAAATAAATAAAGGATAGTAGAGATCTAAAGAATGTGTTGTGATGATTGGACATGCTGTTAGAATTATGATGAATTATAAAGTAAAGAAAGTTGTTGATAAGAAAAAATTATATTGGAATGATAATATGAAATTATTTTTATAAGTAATTTAGTATGACCATAACATAAAGTTGAGCAACTTAAGTAAAGGAACATGTGATAGACAAATGTGGAAATAATTGGAAAGCTTCTTTGGATAGACATGAACGTTGCTCGTTTCAATTTTCTCATGGCACCTATAATCATATACTTTATGTCATGATGCTTGAAACTAAGGTAGGTTTTTCATTAAATTTTCTTATTCATTAACACTTTTGTTTCCATGACAACTCTATTCAGCCTGGTCCTGACGAAGGATAGTGAAATATAAAAAACAAAATAAACTTGTGAAACCTAAATTCAGAGAACATGATAAATGATATTATTTTTGTTAATAGAGTAGATAATATATAGTTGAAGGGATCCCAAAAGTAAGAAAAATTATGTAGCAGTCATAATATAAGAGAATTTGTAGACAATGAAATCAATAAACCTGCCATGTACATCATAATTAATTGAAAATGAATTTGATATATATACAACTTGCTTAGGTGGTTGAATTTGTTGGTAGCATAACTTTGATAAAAAAAAAAGGTAGGACCATAACTTTGATAAAAAAAATGTACGACTTCAAAATGATATCATTTGTTGCTAGACAGAATATTTTCAGTTATGAACTTAAATTAAAGAAAACAACTAAAAAACTTTATGCAAAATTAATGCTCTACTAGTAAACTACCCGCTTGTTTAACTCTTTTCTTTCAATTTACCCAAGTAATATATTCATTTCTCTCTATTTTGTCCTGCATCTTTTTTTCACTTCTGTTTGTGTCAATGTTCACTTTTATAAAGGTCCAGTATCAAATTTAACAATTGAACATTCCATTGATCCTTTATCCGTTCACCTATATTTCTACAATAAATATTAGTTTCCATTTACTAACTTTTTTTAAACAAATATAATTGAACTATTGATTATAAATAGGAGTAATATTAACAAAAGATAAGCAACAACAACCAAAGATTGTATGTGAAAAAATCATATCGTATAGATAATACAAAACTGACAGAATCAACTAAAAAGTTCTCATATGAAAAGTCGTCTCAAAAGTGTCATAAATTCAAAAGTAAAATAAGAAATAAAGAAACATACCCAAAAATGTTATTTTGACATTTGATCAAACACATAATTTGCAACCAATAAATCAATTTAGAACAAAATCAAATAAATATTTTAAAAAATCTCCAATTATCATCTATTATTATAAAGACCCGTTTAGTATATTTTTCTATAAAATACTTTAACCGATAGATCACATCAAATAAACCTTTTTAACAAATTTAGTTCATATTGACAATATTAGAGGAATTTTGATGAAGGAGAAAAAAACAAAGTAATTAGGTTAAAACAAAATCAACCAAGAAAATAGAAACTAAGAAAATTGTTCACCTTTGTAGCTACAGATCACTATAAATCATGAAAAAATTATGAATAAGTTTTAGTCACAGTGGTTGACAAAGGCATCTTCAGCGAGGGTTGCGATGTTGAATGGTTAACGGAGAAATAAAAAGATATTTCACTGGTTTATTTTTAGAAGAGATAGAAAATAAATTGAGTGAATGAAGAAGGTAAGAGAAGAGAGAAAAATGGTGAGAAGACAGAAAACATCATAGAAAAAGAACGTTTCAGAGCTGAGATAAAAGAGAAGATGATAAGTAAGATATTTGAACACACATGACTCTTAAAAAGGTAGTTAAGACAATATATCGTCTAGACTGGAAAGATAGTTAAAAAACTTCAAGGTCTAGCATAGTTTATTAATGACAAAATGAATGTGAAGCAAAAATAAGAGAAAAAAAGAAGTGAAGTTCAATAATAATTTTTTCTTCTTGTAATAATATACCTTTGTTGAAATCAGACCATAAACAATTGATCCACCTAAGGTTTTATCTTTTGTCACACATTTGCAAACCTATCAATAATTAAACTCAGTCAATTGAGGTGAGAACCAACAACATTGAGAAATATGAAGGGCCCAAATGAAAAAATTGTGGAAATCATAACATAAAATGAAAGGAGACCACTGCACTCTAGACAATTGTCAAGTAAATTAATAAGAAAAAGAAAGAAGTGGAGTTCATTAATAATTTCTTTTTTTGTGATAATACACCTATGTTAAAATCAGCCCTTAAATAATGCATCAACTTAAGACTCATCTCTTGTTACGTCTGTGCAAACCTGTCGATAATTAGACGAAGTCAATTGAGATGGAAATCAACAATATTGAGAAATATGAAGGACCCAAAGTAGGAGATTGTGAAAATCATAACATAAAATAAAAGGAAACCACTGCACTTTTTCTAGACAATTGTTAAGTAAATAAGAGAAGAATTGTTATATAACCAGTGGTTTAGAGTCTTTTCGAAAGGAAAAATTAAAATAATATTGAGATTTTGTATTTTTGTAACTGTCTAGTACGATACCCTGCGTACACAGGTAATACCACTGGCTACACGTTAAAAAGATAATGTGTGAGAGAGATGAAAGAAATGATATAATGAGTATTTAAAATTTAAAAGAAAGTATTAATTTACTTATCAAAAAGGGGTGCAATTAGCAAGTTTTAATTTGGAAATATTGGAGTACACTTATAAAAAAGGACGTGCAATTAGCAAGTTTTAATTTGGGAATATTGGAATGCACTTATTAAAAGGGGGTGCAATTAGCGAATTTAATGTCCAATTACCTTTTTGCTCCTTCTTTTACCAAGTGTCAATCAACTGAAAAAATTAAAAATGAAATTTTTTATATGTCTACTATTTTCATATATATATATATATATATAAATAGTAGATAATTTAGAACTACTAGTTACATTTACCCACAATAGAACCTCATGAAAAAGTTCGATGATGAAAATGTCATGACTAGATTGGATTGTGAGATTGTTAAATATACTCATGAATCAATAAATAAGGAATACTCTATCACACAGAAGAAGAAATCTCATATGGATGAATTTGTTACCACCACAAGCACGGTTTTAACAAGGTCAAGATTGAGAAGGAAAAAATTTTAGGTTGTTTTGTTCATTTTAATCTGAATTTTGTTTTAACTTTTTCTAGTAAGGTTTAGGAATACTTTTCATACAGGAATGATGGTTTTTTCTTTTCTGAATAAGGTTTGTGTGTGCTTTGCGGACTAATATTTTAAATCACCCAAATAAAGTTGTCCTTTTTTGTGTTTTTTGGGCCATATTAAATGTTACTAAAATGTTTTTAGTGCATACTTTTTTTTTATATCATTTCACGTACATTCTAAAAAAAAGTTGGTTTATGAACCCAAAATTTATGTTACTGACATATTAAGAGTTACATAGGGACGTTAATTTTCAGTGAAATTGAAGGGAAAAATAATTTTTTTTTATTATTTTAATTTGAACGGATAGTTAAATTTTTTATTATTTGTATACTAAATTATTTTTAATTTTATTTTATCTATCACGAAGCTATTAATTTATATTGATAAATAAATTCCATATTTATTCTCATTATGTTTTTTTAGCAAATTCTCATTATGACTATTTAGCCTTTAAATGGTTCTTTTAAAAAATCGATTTATTTAATTTTTCTAAATAATTTATTTAGGAATTATTTTAATTTTAATTATATATCTTTTAAAGAAATATATATTTTATATATATATGAAGTTAAAGGAAAATTTATAAAATAGTCTTAAAAAATCAAAATGAGTGTTGTTAAAGATGAATTTAGTGCCAAGTGATTTCGAATTAGCTTTTGAGTTCATAAGGAAAACTTATAAAATGATTCTCATGTAGGAATTTATCTTCCGAAGCTTATTTTCACTCACGACCAATTATATGTTGTAGGCTCAAGAGTGAAGTCCAGAAATGGTCTTATGATTTTGATCTTAGATAATAAGCAAAAAGTATGTACATCAATCACAAATGTTGTGTATTAGGAATTCTTTCACAATGTCTAAAGATATTCATTCAGTGATAATCCTAGTCTTTTGTGCCTTGAGTTTATTTAGTTTTTCAATATCTTTTGATTTATATTCCTATTTTTTCCATCATTGATCTTTCTTTAATAATGTTAACAACAATTTATAATAAATGAAATTTATTACATGTACTTTTTTAATTTTTCAATTTGTTTTACTCTCTTTTGAATGTGAATGATAAATAAGAACATCTTTATTGTCATCTTGAGCTCGAGATATGATCTTAACTAGATCTTCGAATAAAGAAGCTGATGTCCATAATGGAGAATGAGTTCTTATATAAGAACTCTGAAGATTTGCATAGTACCCAAAAAATAATTTTTTTCCTCTCTCTCCCTACCAACAAATGGCGATACCAACAAAAGAAGAAAAAAAATTAGAAAGATGATGAAGAACTAGTCGTTGTAGAAGAAGAAATAAAATAAAACAGACAAAAAAAAAGGCATACCAGCAAAGGGGGCTTGCGACAAAGGGGAAGGGGAAAGGGGTGGGTCGCGTAGGAGGGGGAGGAGAAGGGGGTGGACCACGAGGGAGGGAAAGGAGAAGGGGGGCCACGACGGAGGGGAAAGGGAAGGTGGAGGGCCGCGACAGAGGAAGAAGGGGAAGGTGTGCAACCACGAAGAGGGGAGAGGGAGAAGAAAAAAGAAGAAGAGAAAGAAAAAAATAGCGAGGAGAGAGGAAGGAGAATAAAAAGAAAAGATAACGAGTGAGAAAGGAAAGAGAGAAGAGAAAAAAATATTTATTTTAATTTATTAAATATTTAAATATTTAAAAGTGGGGTCAATGTGGGATCTACTAAAAAAATCTAAGATCCCAAGATGAGATCTATCGCTAAAGGAAAAAAATAACAGAGATCTTCAATCCTACATGGTAAGGGTTAACCGAAAAGTGGTCTAAGATCCCAATTTAAAATCTACCACTAAAAATGTTCTAAGATAATCTATTAATCTTTCCTTAAACATATTCCATTTTTTTTTTGTGTGTTTCTTTTATATAAAGACATTATTGTTTCATTTTCTAACTAAATTTTTACAAATTAATTTTTATTTTTGATGGTTATCATAACAATTTAATTAAATAAAAAGAGTTTAACATAATTATGGACGCAAATTAATAAGGAAAGCCAATTAATAAGTCATTGTAATGGCAAATATATAGTGTTCAAGTGTTGGTCCAAAACATAGCATATAGATATTAACATAAGAATCTAGATATTAACATAGTAAAAAAAAAAAAAAAGGTTAGAAAGAAAGAGTTTTAGCTTTGGTAGAGTTAATACATTATCAACCCATAAACCAAAGTACATCATTACTTTTTGGATCAGGGAATTCAATGATGAAATCTAGGTTTGGTATCAATTCATTTGCATTTGAAAATGATTTCTAGCCTATGCCTATCCTTGCACTCTTACACCGTGGTTGTAAACGATTTTGCATTCTATGCTTCTATCAAAACGTAGGTGTGTGAAGCCAGCCTCCTTTAGGAAGTAATACATAGTACTTGTGAGGTCCTGCAACAAACATTGTGGATAGTTGAAGTTACAAATTAGTGATCAATTTGACATGCTATAATATCTAAAATATAAAAACTTACCATAGCACTGCAGTTGACCTTATACTCATTTAGATGCATGGGGAAAACAACTGAGTTTGAGTTGCTCCTGTAGAGAGAATGACATTTCGAAAATGCCTTGGGTAGAGAAATGCTTCTAAAGACAGTCATTATGAATATCGACGGTCCATAATTGGTTAATGTGATGTGATGATTACCATTGAGACCATAGTAGTCTCTGATGGTTGTTCATCCCTCAACAATTAATGGGTTTCGCAAGCATTTGTTATATTTCAAAACATTCATTTTCCCATGGCAATCCACGACATGCCATATCTTGTCCAGTTTAGTTTTGAACCTTACAGCAAAGGCCTTGGGGATTTCCCCGAAAGGCTACAATTGAAAATTTTCAAATTTAGCAAAAGTGTAACAGATGCAAGACATTTTTTTAATTGTATAATGCAGAATATATTGATAAATGGTAACCTGGTCCTTCACATGAATGGTGTTTAGGCAGTCTTGAGATCTCCGCTCAATTTGCATCATGGTCAAGGCCAAGTCCTTAAAACTGTAGGTATCTATATCCATTTGTTCTAAATAAATTGCCCAAATAATAATTTGTAAATTGTGAATGAAAATTAAATACATGAATCTAAATGATAAGACAATAATTGACAGTTATCAAAATGTAAATGTCTAAAATCATTATTAGACCAACTTTCCATCATATTAATGTAGTAACAGAGCACAAGAACTCATAGCACATTATATTAAATTGATTTTCACTACCATCAAAATAGCATAATCTGTTTCTAAAATAAAGAGCAACAAAAATTAGCATACTTTAAGTACAGGCTCTACTGCTTTTTTGATAGAGATATCCAAGGTTAATTATTCCTGCTTTAGTTCAATAAATATGGTTGTTAGAGATATAAAGCAGACCCAAGCATGGTGTACTATTGGCAATAAGTAAACAATTGAAACTTAACAAAGAAACAAACACGAAAAAATGGATCTTTTTCCTTGCCCCAAGCACCCATTGCCCAATAAATGAGACAAATACACATGACATAAAAGATTGGGTATTCCCATACATTTTTCCTAGTGGTAGAGTAAATGTCAATGTAAATGTAAATGTGTCATTCAATATGGTAATGGACGAACATTTACAAAATATGTCTTATGGAATAATGAGGCAAACAAATGTGTATGTATTCATTATAGCAAGAACCATTCATATTCATGAAAGAATAACCAAATTGTGGTTATGATTGATACAAAGGCTCTGCTAAATGCATATTTTTGTATCTATTTATTCCTAGAAAATTTTGTTAACTTATAACTCTTACACAGAGGCCTCCTCCCCACTATTCTTGAAATTATAAATAATAGGCCATTTTCAAACCATAAGCATCATCATATATAGTGATTACCATACCAATTGACATTATATATTGTTTTTTGTAGGCAGTAAATATTTGCAGACAAATAAATGATTATATTAGACAATGGTAAGCAAAAACATGTGTTGATGAAAATGTTAATGGAAGAAGTTGATGAAATGTATTATGGAATAATGATGTAATAAAATTTATGTATTCATTAGATGAAGAAGCATATATATCCATCAAAGGATAATGAAAGTGTCATTATGATTGACACAAAGCCTCTGTTGGATGCATATTAGGCTACATTAAAAAAAGGACACAGAGGCTCTACCAGTAAATCTTGTTAGCAAACACATTGAAGCACATGACATAATAGATGAACCAAAAAATAGTATAAGACAATGGAAAACCTTTTAAAATCATTAACAATGGTTTAAAAAACATGTTTCAGTAATAATGATGTATTTTGTCCTAAAATAAAAAATTAAAAAACACATTTTTGAAAATTAAAATTTAATTTGAGGATCTTAATGTATCTTATAATAGTTTTACTACTTAATAATGAAAAAAGTTAATGAATGGTAGAGCAAAACAAAAAACATAAGGTTGTTCTGCATTTGAATTATCAAATGCAAATGAATATTAAAAATGGAATCAGTTCGGAATTCCCATTGGTATAAGTAATAAAAATGGTATCATTTATACTTCTCATGTCTTTTTTCACATGTATCATTGATATGAACTTTAAACCCTAAGTACTATGCTCATACCATATTCAAATGAAGGCACTTTGTATCAATTTGTAAGTGCTTACCTTTGCAGAGGAGTGGACGGTTACGACGATGAAGAGGCGGTGGTCTTGGTAGAACGCTAGTGTAAATTTAAGTCTTGAGGTGGGTTTGCAGTTGTTGTTCAGGGGATGAAGATTCTGGTCGTACTGTGTGCTTTACGCGTTCACAAGATGTCTATTTGTGTTCCAACGTCTGTTTCCATTGAAGAAGGTGAAAAGTTAGGAATGTGGAACATTGACTGCATTTATAATTGAAGAGTTGGTACTTTATGGTGCAACACGGAACTGACCAAGTTGGACCCTCGTTGGAACTACTTTGGTGATGACTTGAGACACAGTGTATTGCGCTTATATACACGGCCCAATAGTTCAAATAAAATTTGTTCAGAACTACTGAATACTTATATAATGCTGGTAGAAGACAGTATTGTCTTCTATATATGCCAAACCTTTATGCCAATTTTGTTTTTTCTGAGACAATATTGATTATAGCAGGACATGAATTAAATTTAACTATATAATTATTAATAAAATGCCAATTTTCAATTTGAATTTTAAAAATGTATTTTTGAATGTATTATAATAGTAAAACTGGACTATGTAATTAGGTAATTGTCAATAACATTTTTATTGGCAAAATCTATATCCTGAGTATTATATACTTAAAGAAAAAATAAAATGTGAGATGAAGCCACCTAATGAACATATATTCAAGATGGGTTCATTGAATATAGCTATCATAAGGCTTCACGAAATGTATTTGTGACAAGTCATAGAATAACTTTGTTTCACCAGTGACTGGTTACTACATAATAGAACATGGAATCAAAGTTGCAAATGGCATGATGATATTATAGGAAAAGACATCATAAAATTTCCTTACAAGATGTCTATTTGAATGTTCTATTTCATTCTCATACTTGTAACAGTCAGTTTCAATGTAACTTGAAGTGTTTGCAAAAGGTACTGGTAGGTTATTGGGCTTTGATTGTCACATTTATTGAGATGAAACATTATCACTCATAGGTCTCACTTGTCAGTTGCCATTGGGTGCAATAACCATTGACAGGTTATTTTTTTTTATTGGTTTCTTTAGTCACACCAAATTAATGGTTCATGATAGTATATCATACTTATAGGCAGGTTATAGCCACCTTGTATTGCGCGTGTCTTATTATTTTTGTTTTGGTGGATGATATATTATTTTTAATTGGCCAAATTTCCCATCCGCAAGACTGAATACATATTTTAACAGCAGAACTAAATACTTCTATACTGATTCTATGAGGTGAATATCGTTTTTATTAGTTTGACCACACGAGTGATAAAACATAGAATAAACAACTTGCTTAGTGTTTGTATTCTGTCTAGATCAGTTGCTGTAAATTATTTATTCAAGTCCAATACTGGTCCAGTATGATATCATAACGTGGACTTAGGACATTCATATCATTAAACTCTGAAATGCTTGCGAGCAAATTGAGACAAAGCAATAAATGATGTCTGGATCACGTTCTATTACAACATAAGTTGCAAAATTTGAAACATACATAACCAACTGATATTCTTTAACGCAGAACTAATCTTAAAATAAGTACCATGTTTTAAAGACATAAATAATGTCTGGATCACATTGTATTACAACACAAATGTATCATAAGTGCCAAAATATAACCATACTATTTAATACAAAGGTACAAATAAACAAAGAAATCCCACAAAGGTCTTCAATAACGCTTAATCATCATTACTCCTTTTTATATGTTTTTTCAACCTAGTACACGATAGTTAGATTTGTGATAAATCTTCAAATGGGATGTTATCCAATTGACTATCAATGTTGGTAAACATGCGCTTAGCTGGTGTTATGGAAGATAATAAATTTGGATCAGATTCAGCAGTGGCTGAGAAACATTGCTGCAAGCCAAACATTACTTGACTACATTGAAGCATACATTTAACATCTATTACTTATAAAGTAACATACCTCTAGCTTTCTTTATTTTAGCCATAGTTAGAATTAATATGAATGACCCAGCAAGTGCTTTTTCAAAACAATCCTTAAATTTTATAGCAAGTGCCTCCTATAAAGTACAACTCATTACACTACCAATGTGGCATAATTGAGGGAGCTAATAACATAAACTATAGTACGACAAACAATGTATAACAGAGTTTATAAAGGATATATCATGAAGTATATCACCAATTTGTCTAATCAATACCATTGATCTTTCATTGTGAAAATCACTTTCTTTGACTTTCCATCAAGATTCCACTAACCAATTTGAACTACCTCACCAATAACATCTTCAAGGAAAAACCAAATTTTGTTAAACGATCAAATTACATTATAGGTTAACGAATCCACTATGAATTTTACAACAAAGGTTACCTATTAAATAATCAGGTGTGGCAGAGCCATTTTGAATGGCATCAAACATTGAGAATGTGTACATTGTGTTTGGAATTTCAGGTATATCATGGGGAGTAACTTTGATTGCTTTGACAAAGTTTAATTTAAAAGTATGTTACGTAACCTTGTACTGACCAATATTTTTTTCTACCTCAAAGTTTTGAATCACATAAGTTTCAACAATTTGAAAATTTACATTAAGCACTTTATCATCAACATTCTTCCTCTGAGTTACAATTTGATCACCCTGGACAACCAACAGTTAAGTACCACAATATTATAGATGATTATATAACCAACTAAATACAAACAATGGACACAACGTATCCTTACATCCTTGTCAATTAGTTTAAGCTCAATCGTAGACTTAGATGATCTTGGTATAGTCCACATATTTATAAGTCGAATAACAATCTTCCAAGTTTCCTTGGAATCATTAATTTTGTCTATAGAATTTAATTTGCGAAATAGTGCTAACCAAATACACAAATAACAGTTGTGTAATTTAAGGGAGATGGATAAAAATATTTGTTATTTAATATATTAAAAACTTACCGACAATCATTAATAACCAAGTTCAAATTGGAGATATTCTCCAGATTAAAAGTCTAGTATTTAGATATATTCTTACCGATAATTGAAAAAAAAATAGTTTTGTAAAAGGTTAGAATTTTGGAAACTACAGATAATACATCAAATGATATCTCCATATTTTTTGTGTTACACATACAAATAAGAAGTTTAGCCTAGATACAAAATAACAGTTATACAAATGTTTGATAGGTGATACACAAAGAAGTCAGTCAGTATCTTGGTCCATTACCAAATTTGATAGGCTGTTAACAAAAATATTTTGACAAACATGTACACGAATAGAAGTGGAAAAACAACCAACCTGTTCAAGTAACATAGTAGATGATTTTCTGAGATTCGTAAATGATAACACAAAAAAAAGTCTCACAAGTCAAAAATATCACCCAACAAAACAAAAATAATAACAAACTACAGGAGTTACCACAAGCAAGCCAAAGGAGGAAGGTAACAAAAGGAAGGAATGTGAGTGATACGGTGATTCAGAAAGATCTATTAAGAGAGGAAAAAAAGGCAAGCAAATGTGACCAGAGGAGTGATAACAAAAAAAATCTCTCACAAGTCAAAACTAACTATTTCACAAAAAAAAAGTATAACTTCAAATAATCCAAATAGGAGCCACAAAACAAACATTCAATCTAATATACAATAAAGTGTGACCACAGGAGTTACACAAACAAATAAGAAGTTTAGCCCATATACAAAATAACAGTTTTACAAATATTTGATAGGTGATATACACAAAGAAGTCAGCTAGTATCTTGGTCCATTACAAAATTTGATAGGCTGATAACAAAAATATTTTGACAAAGATGTACACAAATAGAAGTGGAAAAACAACCAACTGTTCAAGTAACATAGTAGATGATTTTCTGAGATTTGATAACACAAAAAAAGTCTCACAAGTCAAAAATATCGCCCAGCAAAACGAAAATAATAACAAACCACAGGAGTTACCACAAGCAAGCCGAAAGAGTAAGATAACAAAGGCAACAAAAGTGTTTTCAATGGTGATTCAGAAAGTAACGTAGCAAAGGCAAAAAAACGCAAGCAAATATGATCACATGAGTTAACACAAGCAAGCCGAAAGAGTAAAGTAGCATAAGCAAGGAAGGTAAGGAAAATGGTGATTCCGAAAGTAAGAACGTAGCATAGGCAAGAAAAGTATGAAAAATGGAGTAATGTTGTTTGTGGAAGAGGATATGAGCTTCTCAGCTCTATAGCTCGGTGAGGTGACATGATAGGCAGAGTAGGCTAAAGACTCTCTCTTTCATAGGCAGCTTTTCAATTTCAAAATTTGAATATATTATATCAGAAGACAAGAGCTGAGTGCCAAGCATGAGAGCAGTGTAAAAAAGTGAGGAAGCATGAGAGGGTAACACGTCAGAAAAATGGTTTGAAGTTGAAGGAGAGCGCGACACGTGGCCAGTCGAATGTTCTTTTATTATAAGTAATAGATATATTATTTTAGGTTTGTATCAATATGTCTCAATACATGGATTCCTACACTAGTAACTATAACTATTACTCTAAATTTCAGAATCCAAATGACCATGCATCAAATCTATTCATGCATATATTTTTTTATTATATTTGCTTATTTTATTTTATTTACTTTGTTATCCAACTTACTTCCTACGTTCATGTATATAGCTTTTTTAAATATTAATCTTTTTTAAAATATATGTATTTTATATTCATTTATATTTACTATCATTAAAATAAATTTATTAAATTAAATTACTAACTTACCTAGCACAATTAATTTTTTACTTTTTTTCATTTATTATATTTTAAAAATCATATATATATATATATATATATATGTATGTATGTATGTATATATACATATATAATCAACTATATATTTACAATGGACATCAATAATTAATAATTAAGGATATTATACTTTAATGATAAATGTTTCTTAATACAAATTTAAGAAAATATTTATAAGTTCAAAATATTTTTAAAAATATTCATAAAAAATAATTAACACGAAGATATACTTTATTATAATAGTTAAATACATTAAAAAACTATAATAATATAAAAATTATAAATTACAAAATTAATACGCATACAAGAGGCACTGAGTATTAACTAATTATGATATATTATGTATTATATTTTATCACTTAACTCATAAGTTTGAATGAAAAAAACTTAGCTCATAAGTAGACTCAATGAATCTAGACATACAAGCAAAAAAATAGATGTAATGAATTTGTAAAATGTAAACTTTTGGGTAAACGACCAATCAAGGGTATTTTTTCATTAATTATAATTTGGAGGTCAATTTTTGAATTATTATCAAAAAATGGATAAATCGTAATATCGGTTACGACTTCAATTTTAGTTATTTTTTTAAGTTACGACTTTAAAGTCATAGAATTATTTTTTTGTTTTTACGAATTCAAAGTCAAATTTTTTTTACGACTTCAAAGTCGTTTTAAGTATTTTTTTGACTCGTTAAAGTTTTTTTTTTTCATTTTATGACTTCAAAGTCGTTAGTTCTTTTTACTTAACGATTTCAAAATTGATAGTTTTTTTTTTCATTTCACGACTTTAAAGTTATTAATTTTTTTCCATTACTTCAAAGTCGTTAAAGTTTTTTATGACTCGTTAATTTTTTAAACCATCTATAGAAAATATATTAAATAAAATAATATTAAAATTATAGAAAATATTAAATGAAATCATATAAAAATATTAAGTAAAAATAAAAAAGTAAAAATATATTTATTTATTAAATAATTCAATTAAAAATTATTTATAATTTTTTTAAAAAAAGATACAAAAGAAATAGAAATACTCCTAAAAAAATGTAAAAAATTATACCAAATTATAAAAAAGAAGTCTTTCATTT
>PYAF01000552.1:736020-749370 GCA_007407185.1 Glycine tomentella
GTATCAAAAAATAAAAATTTTCAATTTTTTCAAATTCCAAAATCAAATTGAAAAATTTTATTAAATAAAATATTATATTAAAAATTAGTTATATATACAAAATCCAAAAAATATTAAACAAAATCATATAAAAATTTAGAAATTATATTAAATAAAATAATATATTAAAAATTATATATACCAAAAATCCAGAATATATCACATAAAATCATATAAAATTAAAAAAATATACTAAATAAAACAATATTAAAAAAAGTAAAAAAGATCATATCTATCATGAAGTCTAAAAATAATTTCAAATTAAATAAATAATATTAAATGATATTTTACGTCAAAAATCAAAACACGCCAATTTTGATCTTTATTTGAGCCATTAACAGTTTTTGCGACGGAATATTTTGGTCGCAAACAAAAAAATAAAAAAATCAAATGCGACGGATTTAGAGACAGATTCAGTCATGCCCAAAATTGGGCGTGACCAGTCACGCCTGAATCTGGGCGTGACCGGTCATGCCCAATTTTGGGCGTGACCAACTGCCCCAGATTGGTAAATAGTTTCAAAAAAGCCCAAAATTCGTAATTTTTTATTTAATTTGTATTATTTGGGTTCTTTTGCCTATAGGTAGTACCTGTTATTTCCTTTAAGTTATCTTCAATTGTACAGTCCCATACTTGCACAGCCTATGGATCCGTCTAGTTCGGGTGTGTATTCGATTCATTCATGTACCCCTTCCGCTAGAAGCCTGCCAGGAGCCGCTCCTTGTCCTTACCTCATTGCACCGGCGAACACTCCCCGCCCTTGTCAGCGCCCGGGATATTATAGTAATTTGTCATTTCAAGAGTATTTCTGTAATTTCTTCAAGTCTTTACAAATATCTAAGGCAAAATATCCCAGGGTATTTTGGTGATTTTCATTCACTCTGGGTGTATTAATGTAATTTCCACTTCAAAATATCTGAGTATTATTGTAATTTTTACTTCAAGGCCATTTTTGTAATTTCCACTTCAAGGGTATAATGATAATTCTCACATCAAGGTAAAGGGTAACATGGTCATTCTCCTTCAAGCATTTTTGTGTTTTCTCTTTTTATCTCCAAGTAACCTATTTAAATTTTTGGGATGTTACAATGGTTGACAATATAAATAATGTGCATCGAATTTTAAGTTCAAAAATCATTGGTACAATTGTACATAAATGAAACAATTTTAAAAAAATCATGAAGTTAACGCTAAACATTAGTAATTATTATTAATACATAGACATAACAATAGGTTGAGTCTTCCCATTTTCATCTCTGTAAAAGGCGAGACAAAATGGGTTTATTGGTGAGAGCAAAATAATGAAATTAATTCTCATTTCCATCCAATTTGAGGAACTCGTCTCATTATTTTTTTAAAATTTATTTATTTATATATTTAAAATAAATTATAAATTAAGCTATTAATTATATTTCAATTTAAACAATATAATAGTAAAAATAAATAAAGAAATGTAAGAACTAAATTATATTTTAATTTTTTATTTAATAAGTATTATAATTATAATATTATTTATTTAACTATAAAAATAATTATTATATATTTAAATAATTATAAAAATAAAACATGACAATAGTTACATAATTATATAATTAACAATGACAAATTTTATATATAATATAAAATTATATATAAATGCATAATTGTATTATTAATAATTATAATCATAAATACATACATAACAGAGTCAGGATCGTGACATGGAGTGACATACTTGACTTTAACCCCGACCTCACTTTTTTGAGTTAGGGAAAACTCGATCATGATCATGATCAAAGTGAGTTTTTTTCGTCAAAGTCAGGACTGAGAAGTATCCATAAGTTTTGATTTATTTGCCATGCCCATTAATGGATTCAAATCACCAGTCCCACCAATTGAATTTTGACATGTCATTTAAAATAACACATGTATTTTACATCTAATCCCCAAATTGTCCTTAAGAAATCCCTAACCCTATTGCCCAACAAATCATACGGAATAACAAAAAAATAAAATAAAAATAGTCAAGTACACATTAAGAAACAATTCAATCAAAAACAATATGCACTTGTATATCTGCTTCGGGTTGAAATCACATTTGTTGGATCAGGCTGAGAATCTAGAAGGGGGTTGAATAGATTCTTTCAAAATCTTTATCAATTTGTTCTTAACACCGGTTAAAATCATCCCTTTAAATCAATCAATTTTTTTCAAAAGATTTTTAGAAAACATAAACTTCAGTGATTAAAACGTGTAAAAGCATAATCTATTTATGGTGGCTCTTGAGATCAATTCCACCACCCAAATGATTACAAGATAATAAGAGAATCACACAAGAGTTTGTACTGGTTCAGTTCAATTCAGACCTACATTCAGTTGTTCTAAGTCCTCTTAAAACTTCACTATATAGATAACACAAGTACAAATAGGCACACACAATTCTCTAATAGAAATCAAATCTTTCTCTTGAACCCTATAAGAAAAGATCTAGAATTGAAACTCTATCAATTCTCTAACATCCTTGGTAACCCTAACTAAGAACTACAATCTAAAATAATAAAAGATAAAGGATTGAATACTGTTGAAATATGCATATCTTTAATCTTCAATATCTCCTCACAAGATGATCAATTCATGATGGTAGAATGGATGATTCTTTGATCAACTTCAATTTGCAGACTAATTGCAATGTTATTCTTTTAGAAAACTCTCTTGAAATTTTTCCCTCCAAAACTGAACAAATCAAGAGTCTCTTATAAAGAAAACATATAGGAGTATTTATAAATTTTTACAATTTAAATAGATCTATTCGATTATAAAACCAGGTAATCGATTAATTCGTCAAAATTCCCTTTGTTCTGCATTTCCATAAATTGATTAATCGATTATCAAAAGGGTAATCGATTAATTCATTTTAGTCTGAGAATTTTTGTTTCTTCTGTGCTAATTGGATAATCGATTATCATGTGTAGTAATTGATTATAAATCACACAAAGAGCTCCTTTTGTTTCCAAGAGTTAGGTAATCAATTATCAAATGAGATAATCGATTATCCTAAGCTATAGATCCTTCCTTCTTCTGAAACAGGCTTGAACATTCGATTATCAAATGAGACAATTGATTAATTCGATACTGCTAGTCAAATTTCAAGTAGAAGTAAGTTCTGAAGAAACTTAGAAAATAAGAATAATTCATCCACTTCATATTTGATCAATCACTAAGCATGAGAAAGACTAAGACTATATCACACACATACGTAGACTAAAACATTCAATACAAATGTCTCAACTATTAATATGTCAGACATTACAAAATTATCAAACCAAAACTAAAAATTATGAATTTTAAGCTTTGATCTGACAACATTCTCTAGTGCCTAAAAATTTAATATAATTGTAATCAAACAAGTGACGTTTGTTAAATTATTAGAGTTGTTTTATCATGATTTTAGTTAGATCTATCATCTATGAATCAAAAGAGGCTATGCTTCATTATCACAACTAATTGTTTCTTCACAATAGATTTTTTTTTCTTCATCGGATTGTTTCTTTACGTGAAGCTCTTATTGTTTATTCATAGTGGCATTTTTTATCGTGTTGTCATTAGGCATGACAACTTCACCCGTCCTTGCCCGCATCGGCCCGCACCCGCCCTGATTTTGATAGGGAAAAACCGAGTTGACTTGTTTCGGGTTCAAGTTCGGTTTTTCCCCGCATGCTGAATTTGAGGGCGGGGAGGGTTTTGGTAATGCAGGTTTCGCCCCACCCTCGCCCCCGCCCCCGCCCCACACCTATTTGTCCTATAGTAGCACAAATAATAATGGTATTCGTTTAAACCTTTGTTACTATTTGCTATGCATAATAATAATTTAAACCTTATCATTTATATATATCGTGTCTGATAATTTGATTAACTATCATAATAAATAACTTAAAATATATAAAAATTAAGGATAATTTTAATTAGTTGAAATCTATAAAATTTTATATTAATTAAATGTATATAAAAATTAAACTCTTAGTTTTTGTTCTTTTAACTTGGAGGAAGGAATTTGTGTTTGTAGGCATGTGTTTTGTATTATTATTCAATTATTTCATATCAAGAACGATAATGTTTAATATGAGAATTTAGCCAAAATAATCGAGGAGAAAAAAAATAAAAGAATGAAAAAGATTTAATCAAGAAGTAAAATTATTTTATACTATTATATATTCAGTAGTGTAATTAATGACGTATCATATTGTTTATATTTTGTTTCAAACTTCACGCAAATTGTATTGAGAATAATTATGTTCAAATATTTAACAAATCTATATATCTAAAAATCAAACTTAAGACTATTATTAAGTTTTCGTATTAATTAATTTATATGTTTAATGATACATATCAATATTAATATAAAATATCAAACTTTTTATATAACAAATTAATTATTATATATTAATTTTAAAATTATACGTACAATAAATACTTATATTTGATTATATATATATATATATATATATTATTTTGTTGGTTCGGGATGAATGCAGTATTTCCAGTAGTTACATATTTTCCTATGATGAATCCATAACATAGATGAAGTACAAGAAACAAACTAGAGAAAACAAGATGGGCAGGGGCGGGGGTGAGGAAAATTGTCGAGGGTGGAGGTGGGGGACAAATTTCTGACCCCGCAGTTTTCGGGGGCGGGGGCAGGGGCGATATAAGAAAAAACCGTCCCTGACTCGCCTCCGTTGTCATGCCTAGTTGTCATGTTAATATCTACTAGACCACGTGATTAGGGATTTCTTAAGGACAATTTGGGAATTGGATGAGAAATACATGTGTCATATTAAATGACATGTCAAAACTTGATAGGTGGATAGGAAATGGGACGCAAATGTAAAATTGGTCATTTGAATCCCCTATTACACAATGCTTTTAAAAATAATAATTAATACACAACTTCATTAGTCACAAAAGAAAGTTTTTTGTCTTCGTCGTTATTCAACAATTACACTAAATAATTAATGAGAGTGGAATAAGATACAACCATTCAATAACATAAATCTCTTTTAGTACATTTTCTTTTCATTTACGAAACTAAAATTCAATACTTTATCCTTTATCTTTCCTTTATTACTTAAACTAGTATACACTTACACAAAAAGATTTCCCCTCAAAACTTTTCAGAGACAATCAAGTAATTTCAATTGCATAAAAATGTATAAAAAAAATAAATTTTCAAATTCAAATAAGACTAACAAAATTTCAAATTTAAAATACAATTAAATGATTAATTTGAATCTTTTATAAATTATGTAACAAAAACAGTAACAAAAATTCAATTTAAATTAAAAGAAAAGTAATACATATTTTTAATTATCATTTATATATAATTAGTAAATATAAAAAAATATTAAGGACTTTTTCAATCAGTTACAAAACAATTAATTCTTATATATAGTGCACTTTGACAAGTATAGAGGATACTAATGAAAAATAAGAATGATTGTTTGTTTTCTTTTATTCATACACTATTATCTAAAAGTTTTTTCTGTTGTGGCATAACTAACCGCGTGATTAGATATAAATAATTAATGTGATGAAGTTAAGGTTGAATTGTTAGGGTATTTCTCGAGTTCAATTTTTGATGAAAATAATTTTTGATCAAACTTTACTTATTTTCCAACTAAATTCCAAATTAGTCATAATTTTTTTTTCCGATAAACTAGGAGATTAAGATAAAAAAGAACCCACATTATACTTTTCTAGCTAAGAAAATGTCAATAAATAAGCTAGGTAGTCTTAATACAATTACAAGCCCATTATAGTAGTAATTCACTTATGGACATTACTATTGGCATTCCTAAATAGCTATTAAAATCCTTCACCTTTTCAAAAATTTATTTATTTACCAAAGTTTTCTTGACATCTCAATAAGATTCTGTTGACATATATGATAGAAGTTTCCATTACATCTTTGGATAAGATACTAGTTTTTCTAGATAAACAATGAAAATATTTTTTCTTTGATAATATCATCGGAGAAATGTTAGGAACACACATCGTGTTATACTCTTTTGGACATATTATTTTTTATTGGTTAAAATTTATTAAAAATAAAATTTTTGTGAATCTCACATTTTAATGATTCTCTTTTTTGACTTTTATAATTTTCAATAACTTTTAACAAATTACAGAAACTATGTTTGAAGGAGTGTGTACATAACACCTTTCATCTCAACAATAGGATGATTTATTTAAATTTATTTGTTGAAAAACACTTATTTTAATCAAATAAGTAGATTTTAGTGTATTTATCTAAATTATCTATACTAAAAAACAATTTTTTTGTTTCTTCTAAGAAACATATTCTATCTGCTAACTAAATAAGTGATTTTTAAAAGTATTTATTTTAAAATTGCTTATTTTAAATTTAAAAAAATTGATCCAATATCTTGTAGAGATGTACAACAATATTCTAGGTAAAAAAATAAAATTCTGAAAAGCTGCCAACAGTAATTGAAAGACAGATAGTTTTGGAAATATGGGCCATGATGAGCAATTGTTGAATTACTGTTTGGGCCTCATTTTGGGCCTTGGTCAGTTGGTTCGGTGGAGTTCTATCATGGACCAAAAAATATAAGGAGAAACGAATTCATCAATAAAGATTAGGGTTTTAAAGAGACGCAACTCCTCGCTTTTCTTTTCTTCAGTTCAGTGGAGGGAGGGAGCCGTAGCAGCGGAAGCTGTAGTTTGGGTAGCGAATCACAATGGTGAGTGTTGTTGCCTAATCTCCTCTTCACAATGGTTTCGATCCTTTTTCTTTCGGCATTTTACTCGAATTAACTCTCTAATTTTCATGAAATGACCTAATTTAGTCCAATTTCTGCTATATTTGAATTCAATAATTTAGTTTTTTGTAATCATAGTGTTGCAACCTGTTTAGAATTTAGATTCAGATCCGTGTTTCAAATAACGGCGTTGCTGTTCGTTTAGTAACAGCTTCATGCCATATAAAGGGTTGATGGGGTTTCTTTAGATTTCGCTTTGCTCATGAATGAAAGAAGATTGGATTTTGAATATGATCTGTTTTCTGTGTATGCTGAAAAAATAAAAATTATGTTGGAAGCTTAGGAATTCGTATGTTGTAACCCTGAGTTTTATTTGTTTAGTGTTAGATGTGATATTGAAGATTTTTTATTTTTAATTAATTTGTGTTTGAGCTTTGAAATTCAATTTATGATTGTAACAGGCGAGAGGATTAAAGAAGCATCTGAAGAGGCTGAATGCCCCAAAGCATTGGATGCTTGACAAACTGGGTGGTGCATTTGTAAGTGAAAGTTTCTTTATCTTTTGAAAAGTTTTCAAGGATGCATTTCAAAGATTGATGTGGACTTTTTTTTCTTCCTGTTTAGGCTCCTAAGCCCTCATCTGGACCACATAAATCGAGGGAATGCCTGCCACTCATACTCATTTTGCGAAACCGGCTGAAGTATGCTCTGACATACCGTGAAGTCATTGCTATTCTGATGCAGCGCCATGTCCTTGTTGATGGCAAAGTCAGGACTGACAAAACATACCCTGCTGGTTTTATGGGTATGTATATAGTTTGAAAATTAAGAATTGCTGCTTCCTTAATGTTATCAAGTCAATATGCTATTTCTTTTTTGCGTGTTTTGGGGGCAGGGGATTTACATATTATGCTATGGTAATTCATTATTGTTGTTGTTGTTGTTTTGCTTAATGAAATATGACATCAGCTACCCTATAGTACAAGATAGAGTTTGTTCAGCACAATACAATTTCTAGAGGCATGATTTTTCTTCTGTTTTTTACTAAAATTATATTTTTTTATAGATGTTGTATCAATCCCTAAAACAAATGAGAACTTCCGCCTGCTGTATGACACCAAAGGCCGATTCCGTCTCCACTCAGTCAGGGATGACGAGGCTAAGGTACTTTTGTTTGGTTACGTTGAATTTTTTCATCCTTCCCTATCCCTAGATGCAATTACACTATTCTTTGTGGATTCATTGTGTAAGTTCTTGTTTATATTATATCAACTTGGTGTTGAAGTTGATGCTTTTCTGAAGCATTGATTTTTGGACTTGTGTAGTCCTTTGAATTTTTCGTTTGAAACCTAGTTCCCACTTAATGGTTATGATTCACGTGTCTTTCTTGTGTAATGGCAGTTCAAGCTTTGCAAAGTTCGCTCAGTGCAGTTTGGGCAAAAGGGTATCCCATACTTGAACACCTATGACGGTCGCACTATCCGCTACCCAGACCCTCTCATCAGGGCTAATGACACCATTAAGCTGGATTTGGAGGAGAACAAGATTGTTGATTTCATCAAATTTGATGTTGGGAATGTAGTCATGGTGACAGGTGGAAGGAATAGGGGTCGTGTTGGAGTGATCAAGAACAGAGAGAAGCATAAGGGAAGCTTTGAGACTATCCATGTTCAGGATGCCACTGGGCATGAATTTGCAACTCGTATGGGCAATGTGTTCACCATTGGCAAGGGAACAAAACCATGGATATCTCTTCCCAAGGGTAAAGGTATTAAGCTATCAATCATTGAGGAAGCTAGGAAAAGGATTGCCGCCCAACAAGCAACCGCTGCTTAAATCTTTAGTATATGAATAGACTGAGTGCTTGGTAGTTTTTGTTCAATGTTTTTGGTTTGTAATTTAATTTGTCTTGAGATTTTATCCGTTGAATTTTTTTTGTCTCTTAAATGCACTATAGAACTTTTATCGCTTCTGCTACATTCATGAAGGAATCTTTCCATTTCCTAGTTTTGATGTAGTTTAGTTGGATAAAATTACTTAAGGGCGTGTTGATAATAACTCTTGTTAAGGGACCGTGTTGCTATTGAATGTTATATGCGTACTATCTTGAATGATTCAATGCAACTTAGGAGTTGGGTTTTGCCGTTACCAATGTTTTTAAGGGCGTGTTTGATTCTGTTGAAGTCCAGTGAACGTCAATGTTGTGCGAGTGGTTGATTTACATTGAATGTACGTTTGAGACTTGGGAATGAAAAAAGAACAGAGATTAAGTCGTTCATTTCTTGTCGTAATATTGTTGGAAATTTATATACTTTTCGTGAGGCCTTCTATGTGTACAGTGTACATATGTGGTCTATGGTCTATATAATTTCGTTCGAAGCTGTTGCTGTTGAAAGATTTGATATCAAATTTAAAATGCCTAATCCTAAAATCTGTGACATTGTGTGAGGAATTATTTTCTCACCGCGGACTTATTTTTTTAGGGAAATACGTTTTGATGCTGTTTTCTGTTGGTGATCCAATATCTGTTTTGCGTACTTGGCTCCTCTAAAGTGTTTGTTGCACTTTAGGAGGTAAAGTGCACAAGTCTTAACCATTCATCATAATAGATGGTTTAGATTGATACAACTCCATTAAAATTGTCACATCGTGAATTTCTTTTTCAACAAAATAAAAAATATTATATTAAAATATAGAACAATTTTTTTTCTCACGTATTTCACTTCCTCTTTTGTATTTTACACAATTTAATTCATTCAGAATTTGATCCATTACTTAATTAGTAGGTTAAGGGGATATCCAAAGAACAAGATCATACTCGTGGATTTGTCCTTAATCTAAAATAGAGTTTTTCTTTGATCAAGTTTCATTATTTATAAGAGAAGAGATTTTTTTATTATATATATATATATTTTTTTTTTTTTTTTATAAAATATCAATTGATAAGTAATTACGCTACATTTTTTTTTATAATTCGTAGTTTAATCTAAATTTGCTTTTTTTTTTCATATATATAAATTCATTTTAAAGTACGAAATAGATGTATGAGAAATTGAGAATAGATCTCTCCATTTCCTTTTCTCTGCATTTCAACAAAGTAAAGCCTCAACAAATAGTTTTGAAGGAAAAAACATGTTATTTTTGGTAGTGGAAAGATATATTTGTGCATGCATTAAACTATAAGCACATACAAGAACAAAATTGTTTATACATCACATTGTTGGTCAAGAAGATAGAATATCTAAGTAGTCAAAATAATTTATTTGTCTTGCAATGAACATAACAGATCATATCATACTCGGAAATGATGTTCTTCTCCTTATTGTTGATCAATGAGTTTGATCCAAAGGCTAGAAAGACCCTTTGAAATAGTAGTTGGTATTGGTGGTGCCCCAATGTATGCGAGTGTGGTGCCTGAGACTGGAGCACGTACTGACCATTGATGTGGGTGGATGACGGATGTGATATGGAGAATGTGAGACCGCAGGGTAAGTTTTATCGCGGTCCCACGGTGGGCGCCAAATGTTCTTACCAAAATTTGGAAATGTCACGTGCCAAGAAGGAGATGCTCCAAGTGGATTCCAGACCTTGCACGTCGGACAGAGTCAACTTTGTTAAGGAGGAAAACCTGCAAAACAAAGGAAAGTACTTCGACGCTCAAGTTAGTACATCAATTAGGGAAGAATAAATGAGTGTATGAGTGTCCGAGATGGTCTTGGAGTATGTTCACCATGGGTGAATTTGCAATATGAATGAGATGATTAAAGGTTTAGAGAGAACCTGTATTTATAGCGTGCAGTATGGGCCTTGAACCTTTGCTTGATAATTAATTTGTTGATATTATAAACAGATAATAACAAATATTTATATAATTCAAATAAGAGATGATATGTACCTTGTAGATAGACTATTACCTATAGCAAGACTGTCACAGAGAACGAACATATGCACTATTACTGTAGCAGGGTTGACACAGAAAGTGGACTTGTGACCCCATAGTAATCGCCACGTGTAATTTTACCGTTATGTACACTACATAAACCCCCTAGATTTTTTGTTGTATGATGTATGTATGTATATATGGTTATGCAACAAAGTAATTTATAAATTATAAACTTAGATAGAAAAAATAAATTATAGTGTAATTAGATACATACCAAATGGATGGATATCTCTGGGTTGAATTTGGATATGATGAATTGATATTCTTGGCCTTTCATTGTTGTTTTTGCAGTGTGAGAAATTCAAGGAAGCAGAAGTACTTAAGTTGCTATCAGGAATGGCTATAGGATGGAACACGAAATTCATAATGGAATCATGGTCCTGCGGTGTCGCTGCCTCCGAGGGTGGTGGATGGGGACGTGGAGGTTGGACTTTCTGGTGGTGGGTTGCAAGAAGAAGGTATTTTGCTAGGGTTCTGAGGGTGGCTAAAGGGGGTCCAAAAGGAGCAGTTTTTGCATGCATGGCATAGAAACTATTGTGGTGGGTTCAGATGGAGCGTGGTGCTGGAAAGGAAAGCAAGTGTGGTTAGGTAATTCAAAGAGTCCTCATAGTCGTTGCATCAAGCTCATTGATCAACAATTAGGACAAGAGCACCATATCCAAGCATGATCCGTTATGATCATTTCAAAATAAATTAATACTTCGGTTCTGCTCATATATACTATCTTGTTGACAAACAATATGGTGTATAAACAATTTTGCTCTCTTGTATGTGCTTACATTTAATGCATGTACATATATATTTTTCCACTACCAAAAAAAAAGTTTTGTTTTCAAAACAATTGTTGAATCTTTACACTACTACAAACAGCACATTCTACGTCGGTTCTAGAACCGTCGTTGTATCTAGCGTCGTTGAAAGGTAAGACATTCTACGACGGTTATTGAACCGTCTTAGAATGTCACATTCTAAGACGGTTGTTTGCTAAAACTGTCTTAGAATTCGTCTTAAAACATTCTAAGACGGTTGTTTGCTAAAACAGTCTTAGAATTCGTCTTAAAAGTCATTTTTTTACATCATTCTAAGACGGTTATTGGAGAGAACCGTCTTAGAATGTGACATTCGAAGACGGTTTTAAGCTACAACCGTCTTAGAATGAGACATTCAAAGACGGTTGTTGGCCTATAACCATCTTTGAATGGGACATTCAAAGACGGTTTTCCAAATAAATGCCTTGAATTTTGAACCTGTGATTAAGGTGTGTAATCATGTATTAATTTGCCTAAGAGGGAGCATTTAGCAGAAACCCTGTGGGGGTTGCGGCGCTGATGGCGCCAGATATGGCGCTGATCGCGCCAGAGTACTGGAGAGTGGCACTGATGGCGCCAGGTTCACGTTGAAGGCGCCGTGGTCTCTGGGAAGTGGCGCCAGGAGCGCGGGAGTCTCAGCAGGTTCACGCCGGGGGCGCCAAGTTTCCAGTTGGCGCGGGTGGCGCCAGATGTGGCGCTAATCGCGCCAGAGGTTCGGAAAGGTGGCGCCTGGAGCGCCAGATCCGTGCTAGAAGGTCGGGGACCTCGGGAGGTTCACGCTATGGGCGCCAGATGTGGCGCCAAGAGCGCCAGATTCCCAGGTGGCGCGGATGGTGCCGGAGGCGGCGCGGGTGGTGCTAGAGATACTGGAGGCCGGCGCTGGTAGCGCCAGGCCAGCACCAAGAGCGCCATAGGTCGGGCAGGGCCACTATTTAAAGCCCAAAACGCGAAAAGCTGAAAGGGAAATGCTTCTTCTTCTTCCTTGAGCCCTAGACCTCCATTGTTGACCCCTTTCCAGCGCTATCCCTGCATAGGCTTCTTGCCTTGGGATCTGTCTGCTCCTCCTGAGGATTCACCTGCAAAATATAAGCCCCACACAAGGGGTGAGACATAAAATCTCAGTAAACTCAGGACCCTTGAAGGTATTTCCTTCCCCTGGTTCACTTTCAGGCACATACATAGAAATAGTACGTTGTCATCAATCACAGAACATTTCTCATTCATCATCAGAACACGCAGGGTCTCATCCCCTTTCACATATACCATTTCTATGGTTTCATCCCAACCCGTCTACAAACAGGTGGTACACAGCACATTACCCGGCAGAGGCTACATCTAGTTATATAGGAACATCTCCACTCACGGAGGCTACATCTATATACTAGGAACATCTCTTGCCCGGGACACAACATATCTATTGGAGGCTTCATCTGAAACATAGGAACATCTCAGTCAAGAGGCTACATCTATGTAATAGGCACATCTCCATCCAGTGAGGCTACATCTGTGTATAGGAACATCTCCATTCAGGAGGCTACATCTATACCACAGGAACATCTCACATCCTATATCAACCAATTGCCTGAGGAGGCTACATCTGTAGATATAGGAACATCTCCATTCGGGAGGCTACATCTATATCACAGGAACATCTCACATCAGGTCTTACTCAATCTCTCGTCATCTATCCTACTACCATAGGATTCAATTCAATCATAGAATTCACATTTCAGTCTCATAATCAAACAAGCATAACATCAGACAACCATTCATAGTAAATACCCAATCACTGGGTCCAATC
>PYAF01000552.1:749470-761772 GCA_007407185.1 Glycine tomentella
AATCACAAGTCATCAGTCAATCACATCAACATGATCATCTCAATAACAATTCCCAGCACGGGATTCAGATCACCATTCATCAATCAATCATATCAACATACAATTTCTATATACATGCAAACGCCCATAACAGAACCATCACCCCAAATTGGTGTATGGTAGAACACATCAAAAGGGCATACAGTCAAGAACCAAGAGCTTACCTGCTCTAGGCACAACACCGGCTCTCCCGGACTCGTGGCTACCACCACCAAAGATCTCAGACTCACGTCCTACACAAGAACAGGCACACAGTATCAATGACGGTCATAAGCCGTTTAAACGAAAGGAGTTATAATCCTTCCATAGGATCCATAACCAATCACTTCACAAGTGATTCACAGCCTAACCAAGGCCCCAGAGCCTCTTCTAAGACTCCGCTCAGGTTAATACAAGCATATCCATGCCTTAGCCTTAACCAAGCCAAGCTTGCATTTCAACTCAATACAACTCCTGAACAACATCCATGTGACCCTAAGAGCAACTTTCTCATCTATTCTAGGGTTCACAATGACCATACACTCAGCCATTTTTCTATACATGCATAACTCAGAGCCAAAATCAAACTTCATCAATAAAGCTTCCTAGAGCCATATATCTTGACCAAAACACTTCCTTATGGCCTTTGATTGTGAGAGAAACACCTTGGAAGCTTGAAGGGGTCAACAATGGAGGTCTAGGGCTCAAGGAAGAAGAAGAAGCATTTCCCTTTCAGCTTTTCGCGTTTTGGGCTTTAAATAGTGGCCCTGCCCGACCTATGGCGCTCTTGGCGCCGGCCTGGCGCTACCAGCGCCGGCCTCCAGTATCTTTGGCGCCACCCGCGCCGCTTCCGGTGCCATCCGCGCCACCTGGGAATCTGGCGCTCTTGGCGCCACATCTGACGCCCATAGCGTGAACCTCCCGAGGTCCCCGCGCTTCTAGCGCGGATCTGGCGCTCCAGGCGCCACCTTCCCGAACCTCTGGCGCGATTAGCGCCACATCTGGCACCACCCGCGCCAACTGGAAACTTGGCGCCCCCGGCGTGAACCTGCCGAGACTCCCGCGCTCCTGGCGCCACTTCCCAGAGACCACGACGCCTTCAACGTGAACCTGGCGCCATCAGCGCCACTCTCCAGTACTTTGGCGCGATCAGCGCCATATCTGGCGCCATCAGCGCCGCAACCCCCACAGGGTTTCTGCTAAATGCTCCCTCTTAGGCAAATTAATACATGATTACACACCTTAATCACAGGTTCAAAATTCAAGGCATTACAGTCTTAGAATGAGGCATTCGAAGATAGTTGTTGGCCTATAACCGTCTTTGAATGTGACATTCTAAGACGGTTTTCCATATAACCGTCTCAGAATATTTTTTTTTAAATAAAAAAAATTTAATGATTCCAAGACGGTTTTTGCGAAAAAATTGTCTTAGAATATCTTTTTAAAAAATTCTAAAAATAAAAAATTTAATATTTAAAATGCATCAATATATAGTGGCCTAATTAATTTATTAATTTAAAAATGCAACTATATATAATTATATTAATAAATAATATGTATGTAGGGGTGATTCGTAAGTTAGTAATATGATTTATACACACCTTTTAACATAGTTATGAAATCAATTAAGGACTAACAAAGGGGGTAGTGAGATGTTCATGCACATGCAATAGTGTGACAAGAAAGAACTATTACATGTGAATTTGAGAAACATGCTTAGAGTATTGGCTGTTAAAATAATTGAATAAATTAAGTAAAATGTCTTTCTTAATGCTTAATGATTTGGCTTTTTTAATCACTCACATAACAATCTCTCATTATTTTTTGGGCCATATAGACTAAGAAAAGCAAATTAAACTACCTCAATTGACTCAGCATAAGAATCTAGTGCATCATCATCAACCATAAAAGGATTCAAACCATCAGGAGTTGCAAGTTCATAAATTCTGGCTAAAAGAGGGGGCCACCTCCTTAAGACAACTATAAATGGTGGTAAGATAGCCTCAATTGATGACACAATAAGAAAAAAAATATGTTAAAAGGCAATACTAACCTCAGAATAAAGCACACAACATGCTACCAAGACTCTTTGTTTCTTAGAATTAGAAACTGGCATGTTGAGAATAAGTGCGAGAACACTGTCATGTTATAAGAATAAATAAATCAAACAACATTAAGTCGCTGTAATTATTGGATTTAGGTAAGAAAGGAGAAAAAGAGAGACTATAAACTGTGAATAGAATGATATTGCAATAATATAGTGATAAATTGGACAAAACACTAACCCTTATTTATACTAGGAATAAAGTTAACTAGAGTCTGGCTGTATTTGATGGAAGGCCCACACCATACCATAAATGGGTTCTATATTTCCACCCAATTGCTAAACCATTAGAACACGACCCATATGATACAAAAGCACAAGAAACAGATTCATATGGATCAGCTGCAGTTGTTGCAGCGAGCCTTTCGATAACTGAACTAGAGATCTGACCATTTTCAGTCTAGAAGGAATAGCAAATTGGCATAACTCTGGAATGCATAATAAAGCATTAAAAGAAAACACAATTTTGGTTTTCTCACATGCTGGAGAAAATTTCATATAAATTCCAAGCCCAATGACATTTAACCAATATGAAATTCCAATAGAATATGCTGCTCCAACATGTTCAAGGCACAATTTGAATACGAGACCCCAACAAATAGGAAAATGCAAACACAAAACCGCAATTGAGCTGAAAACCATGGGAAAGATCATAATCTGAGTCTGGAAATAGCAAATCTGATATTGCCAGAGAGTCATGCAATGCAACATTGTCACCATGTAACAGAAAAAAAGAGATGTCATGGAATTTTGCTCTATTGCTTCTTAGCTTAACATAAGCTTAACTCGTATATGTAAATATGAGATGCAATTAGATATAAGCAATAAAAGGAGGTAAGGAGATATGATCTCAATCATCACTTTGTTTCATATGATTTGCCAATAATATGAGTGTTAATGTATGCATTTTAGAACAAATCCAAAATATATCTTAAGTCAAAGTTTAGAAAATATAGATTACAATTTACAAATAAAAGAAAACAAATCTTTTAGCTTGAAGAAGGAGCAAAACATACCTTATTTGCCTTTTTTTTCCCAAACCAACAATATTTTGTGCATGACGTATTCCAAATGGCCGCCTAAAATATTAGAAATCAATTAATCAATAGCTGTTTTCTGTGTTAAATTATTATAAAGTTGCATAATAAAAAACAAATGACTACTTCATTTAATCTATTTGTAACACTAATATTAACGTAACAAATTAAATCTCTGATAATTTAGAATTCATATATATATATATATAAGTGATTAGTTCAAATTTAGAGGTCCATTATCTGAGATAAATAAAAGTATTAAGTTATTTGAAATCAACACTAAAATAAATAATTAAGAAATACATCATACTTCCTTTTAAAATCTAACTTAATTAAAATTTAAAATATTCATTTTGAAACATACAGCTACTCATCATTTTTATCCTATTAATTGAAAAATCTTTAAATATTTGAAATCAAAACTGAAATAAATAAAAAATCAAATCCCCTCAAATATCGGAAAATCTTTAAATATATATTTGAAAGGAAAACTGAAATAAAAAATTGAGTAATATGTCAATTTAAATATGATTTTAATATTTTATCATTAATTGAGATACTTGTCCAACTCTTTATCTATATTTTTTATTAGATTAAATAACCTGTTACATCATTTTAAAATAATAAATTATCATAAAGTAAAGTATTTAAATAAGGTCCATGCTCGAGCCAGAGGAAGAAGATACCAGGGAGCTTTGGAAATCAAGAAGAGCCCCAGTGCATAAGAAATGACAGATATCAAAACAGATTTCCATGCTTTCACTTCATCAATCTCAAAGACCTAAAAAAAAAATGCAAAAGGAAAAATATGCATGATGATCAATGATTATGCATAAATACAAACTGTATATTTACATTGATGCTTTAAATTTCTCATGATTGCAGGGAATATTACTGTCATCATTGATGTTTTATTATAAACTTATATGCCATAATGATATTAGGAACATTTTAATAATATAATATGTTTTCTTTATTATTAATTAAAATTTATTAAAATCACACATTTTTATAAATTTCATATCTTATTTAATAAATTTATCAAAACAAGAAGTAGAAAATTTATTAAAATTATAAGTGAAATTTATTAAACAAGAAGTAAGACTTAAAAAAATTTATAAGTATCAATAAATTTAACTTATAATCAAAACATGTTTGAAAGAGTATTGAAAGGTATATTAGTAATATTTCTCAAACCAAAGGTACGTATGATAGATCCTTTTAATGTGAAACAAAAGATATTCAATAGTGTATTAATTTAAATATATACTCTAATACACATAAATTTTAATTGTCATATTATTTTTTTTAGGAGTTGTTAGAAATTTACATATTAAATAAAAAATTATACTATTTAGTGCCCCTAAAAATGGAGTCGTGTTTATTTAAAAATTATATCTCTGGTTAGAGGCCAAATTTGTGTGAATAAATAATGTATGTTTATTTTTCTCTATATATATATAATGGGAAGAAAATATGCATTGGTTTGGGCTTGGTGTTCGAATATGAATTTCCAGCTTTGGGGTTGGTGATACTGATTTGATGTGAATGGAGTGAGGAAAGCAGCAGCTTTCTTTTTGCTGACATGATATGAACTATAGGTTGTTAGAGAAAACAAGAAAACGATGGTTGGTGAAGGTGGACTTGTATGTGTGGTGTTTTCTGCAGTAACTAATTTTTGGCAAAATTATAAATTTAACAAAGATTTCATTTCTTAAAAATTAATCTCTCCTAATTAGTATAATAATATAATATACTGTATCCCTCGTTATCACAACCTTTTTTCCCCTAATTTCTTTCCTTGAGATTCAATAAAATTACACTCCCTGAGTTTGAATAAAATTATAAAATTACACTGTGATATCTGTCTTTTTAAAACACTAGCTAAGAGTGACAATGAACATAATCAATTTTTTTTAAAAAAGAAATAAAATTACATGTTTATGGCAAATGATCTATAACAGTATAAGCAAATTTGGTTATATGATAGAAAACTATCCCTTGCAGGACTATAAATTTAATCATACCCACGCCCTCTATAGTCACATAAAAATGCTCAGAAGTTGGCATTTTTTCTGCAATTCACAGATTGTGCACATTTGCAATTTGACTGCTATATTCCACAAGAGGACAACATCATATAAACAGAATCACACAATATCTACTTGTTTTACCTAAGAACTACAGTAGCACAAATTGATTAACATGTCTAACCAACCACACTTGTATAAAGTTCAATTTCTTAAATGGTAAACCAAGCAAGCTTACGTACCATAAATAAATAAATAAACAATTCTTTTTTTACCAAATAAAAGGTGGAAAAGCAAGATTTACCAAGCATGATGAGCCGGTGAAGTGCAGTAATTGTGGTAGTTATATGCTTCTTGGCAAAGTCTAGTTTCTTAATGTCACGACATATTTCTTGAACCATTGTTTCGCTCTGCACAACTTTAGTTTTTATCTCTCAGATCTTATACATAAGTTCCTGCATTTACCAAGGGAATGTGCAGATAAAACGCATGCAACGCAACACAAAGGTTCAAAACAGTATAAACTACTTCACCCAAGCACATACCTCGATAGCATGTGTGGCAGCAACGAGATCCTCCTTCGCCTTAGTTCCTTAGTTGCTCTGGAATCAGAGAATCGGAGCCATCAGAGAGCGAAATTGACGGAACAAAACCAAATAAATGAAATCACTGAACGCTAATTGAATAGATATCAACACCTGTTGGTGAACGACGACGAGAATTCCGGCATCGACGGTGCGAATCTCGTTCTGAATTTTCTGCATCAGCAGCTCCACCCCGGAAAGAAACGCCTCTGCGTAACAATAGGCAAAATTGAGATAAGTTAAGGTTTCGATTAGGAATGCTTGCGATTGCGAGTGGGATTGTGGCAGATCCAATTGCAGATGTGTGTGCTGTGACTGAAGCTATTGATAGTGCTTCTCCTTTTCGTCGTCTTCAACCTCTGGACACTTCTGCAATATTTTTTTTATACAAGACACTGCTTAATATATGAAACTCAGCGGACTAATAATGAAGTTTATGTATAGATGAAAGCTAAAATATGTTTCTGTACTAAAAATAATAATTATGTTAACAAATACCACAAAAGGCTGGATCTCGATTTTGAAATTACTTGCCTTTCCAGAAATTTTTTCAAAGTTTGAATCTTTTTGGTAAGGCAAACCCAAAAAATCATGAGTTGAAAGACAAATGATTAACATAAAGGGATTCAGAGAAGCGGAATGTAACAGAGGGGGGAAGAAAGTAAGAGACAAATAAGATTAGAAGATTAGAGAAAATGGAGAAAGAAAGAGAAGAGAAGTGATGCTTTGCCATGCCTCACAGAGAAGGATGAGGAGTTGGTCTTTGCTCAGCGGCTCCAGAAGGTTGGAGATCAGGTCGTCTTCTTCATCTTGTTGTTGCTGCTGGTCTTTTTCGCCTTGGACGGGAGAGCTTTGAGGAGAGAAAGAGTCACGGAGATTTTGGAATCCAAGGGTTTCAAGAGAGAGTGATGGAGAGTGGAATTAATGAGAGCAAAAAATGGGTACGAATATCAACGACGGTTTTGGAAACTGTTTTCGTATACTTCATTTTTAAGACGGTTATACTAAAACCGTTTTTATATAGTTGATTTCTAAGATGGTTTTATGATAACCGTCTTTGAAAACTCAATATCTAAGACGGTTATTATAAAACCGTCGTCGTATATCTTGTTTTATTTACAAATTCGTTACCGCCTAATATTCTGAGACGATTTTTCGAGAACCGCCTTAAAAAGTGCATCGTAAAAGCCCGCTTTTGTAGTAGTGTCACTTACTTGAAATGGAGAGAATCATCTCATATCTAATTCGTACTTGAATTTGAATTTACATTCTAATCATTACTGATCAATTGATATTTTGTAGGAAAAAAATGTGAAAATTCCCTTCCGTTTATAAATAATGAAATTTGATAAAAGAAAGCCACAATTACGACTCAAGGTTGTACTCACGAGTATGACTTTGTTTTTTTGGATGTTTCCTTAACCCACTAATTAATTAACTAACTATCGGACCAGATTCTCGATTAGTCAAATTGTCTAAAATACAAAAAAAAGGTGAAATACACTATTTTAACAATTAAGCTTACTTGAAATAAACTAAAAGTAAATTTGAAAAACAATATTGTACATGTATTAAATTAAGCATAAGAGGAAAACCATTAATTTACCCGTCGATCATAAACCCAATCGAGAATTTGATAAGTCATTAATAATATTACTTAGATATTCAAGTCATTCAACTAAAAACAAGAGCAAAAACTTATATGAAGGTAAATTTATGAGCAACGGAAATAATTTATTTACATTCGAATTTAAGATTTATATGAACAGAATAAATAGATCAATTTGGGAAAAGGTACTCTTTTTTCCTTATTGTTAATCTATGTGCTTGGTGCAACTACTTATACTTTCATGGGAGACTATGCACACGTACCTTTCACACGTGTTATG
Organism: Glycine tomentella; assembly: GCA_007407185.1. NCBI lineage: Eukaryota > Viridiplantae > Streptophyta > Magnoliopsida > Fabales > Fabaceae > Glycine > Glycine tomentella. The sequence continues at coordinate 757,133 of PYAF01000552.1, forward strand.
AGTAGGATCACCAAATGGACTGTGAATTCACTATGAACTTTGTGTTCCTTCGTGCAGCCATGATGATACTTAAGTACCCCGGTTTCCTTAAATTTCTCACACTGCATGCATAACACAAACAAACCCAAATTATTTGCTATTAGCTACAACGAATCTTTTTCTAAGATTTTTTTTTGTTACATCTTTTTCTAAGAATTTACCAATTAATTAATCGAAGGATTTTGAAAGAAGGACTAATATTAATCTTGGAATTCTAATAAAAAAATAGTTAAACTTGGAATTGAACAATGTGTTTTAATTACAAGATTCTTGATCTATATAAAAAAGATCAATTCTTGATTTTAGAACACAACAATTACGCAAAATTAGTTTATGTAACACACATTTTTTTCACACAATTTAATATTAGAAAGGTTTTCTCATATGTTTACTTGCTGGAGTGCTGGAGAGATGCTTGTATCCATGTCCACGACATTCTTTGTCTAACCCTGAAAATTAAAAATATTGAATTATGCTTGCAAATAATCGTGGTCTAAATCATAGCCATGCAGAAAAAAGAACGAAAAAAGAATAGAAGGTGAGTATACCTGAGAAAACTTTACATGATCTCCATTCTCCTTCTCCAGGCTTCGATCTACTCATTATGATACATCTAGTTCTAAAGAAATGCAAGTTGATCTCCCCATAGTCTTGGATATATAAAAGATACAGAGATAGCTTGAGGTTTACGCTTTTCTAATCTGTTTATATTTTCAATTGATTAATATATTTATTAATAATTAGAAAATATTATTTTAGACTTATTTCATGCTTTTAAGAATTTTAAGAAACAGTGATAATATCTTTTGTTATTTTCTTTAAAATGTGAAACAAAGTTATAATAATGAGATTTTCTTATAATTATTAAAAAATAAACTAAAAATAGAAAAAAAGAAGACACACTAAACTCACGGCCTAATGTTTTGAAGGTAGAGGGGCAAAAAATAATTTATTTTGTAGTGGCTTAGAGAAAAGAATTAATAAAGACAACAAAAATTATTAATTTTCATTTTTTATTTGAGATAAAAAAATTAAAATGAATTTAAGAACATGACACGTTTTTTTGTTATTTTTATATATATTTGAGAACATTTGAACATTAGCCTCTTATCTAATTTAAAGTTAGAAACTATGGATATTATATATTATATTATGTATTTCCTTAAAAAAATTATATTATTATGTATGAGAATTGAGACCACGATGAACTTATATTTATGTGTAGTGTGTTTCTTTCGTTATAACAACAGGCACCAGTGGTAGAATAGTAGCACTAATTTTATTGGTCAACATTTACATCTTGACGGTCAATGGAAGTAATATAACGTGGGAACCAAAATTGTTGATTTTTCAAACCAGTGACCAAAATTTCAATTTAGTTTATATATATATAATTTAGGAACCACCATTTAAATAACTAAATATTAGAAGATGACTAAATAAAATTAAGACTTTAATGCATATGCACTAATAATAATGTAAAATAATTTTATATTGTCATTCAATTATATATATTATTTAAATTATGTTAAAATATATATTTTAAAGTTAATAAATTTATCATACATGATGAATTATGATTGAATGACTTAATACAATTTTGTATACTATTCATGTATTATTTTTTTTCCTCTAAAAATCAATACTCGAGATTGAATCTTGAGTATACAATTATATTAATTATTTAGTGGGAGAATTGAGGCACAAAAATATTTAGTGGGAGAGTTTTAATATTCATAGTAATATTTTATTCGACTCATACATGACTGTGATCTATAAATAAAAATTGTAACATACATGAATATCATACCAAACATTCATGTAAATGTACTATTAAATAATAATTTTTATGGTAAATATATTTGATTGCAAATTAATTCATTAATATATTGAATATTTAGTTTTCTTAAGTAAATTCATTTATTTATGTTAATGGTACTTGACTAGTTGATTCAATAAAAGTCAACAATGTATGTTATCATACATGAAATTTATAGTTAAAGAATAGTATCAAAATCTTTACTGCATATAATTCAATATTAATTATTGATAAATGTATTTATTAATAAATATGTTTCATTGAACTTAAATGGTTAAATTATTAGCCATAAATGTATCAATAAATATTATTTTTTATGGTAAATATATTTGATTGCAAATTAATTGATCAATAAATACTCAAAGTTGTCTTAAGTTTCGAGTTACGTTAAATATTCAAAAAATAATTTTATCGTCCATCCATAGTTTTGTGTAGCTCAAAGAAAATTCTCTTTAGTTTTCTTAAGAGAATTTATTTGACTATTTTCAGTTTTCTTAATGAGTGAATTCATTTGCTATGTTAAGCGAACAAAGTTATAGCTTTGGGGCCTTGCTCCCTAACATTTTGTGTGTTTTATTTTTTTAATATATATATATATATATATTATATAATGTTCTTAATATACATTAAGACAAAAAAATTATCACTTTTCCACTGTTTTTTTTATTTCTCTGACTAAACTAGATAACTTAGTTAAAAAAGACCAGTCTCTTTTTTAGTTAGCAATTTTTTTTTTAAAAAAAAGGTATATTTCTTTTAGTCAATTGTGAAAAATAATGATATTTATTTATATTTCTTTATAAACTTATAACTTTGTAATTACCACAAACAAATTTCTTTCATTTTGTTGACCAGAATCAAACTTAACGCAACATTCTATATCAAGAGGATTTATTGTATTTGAGTTGGATTGTTATGAATAAAAAAAAGAACCTCCATTCTATATCTTGAAAGTGGATGTATGTCATGCAGCTAAGGCTTATGTAGCCTCTAAGTGTGCCTCTATTGACATTTTAATATGTTTTTTTTGTGCCTACCAAGTAACTTGGGGTAACTTCCCAGCTCTCCTTCTACCACTTTTTGTCACACACCATCACAAAAATAAATCTCTTGTTTTTGATGTATTTGTAAATTTCTTTGCATAATTAAGAGTAAAATATATTTTTGATTTTCCGTGTTAATTTGTTATTTTGATTTTTCATTTTTTATTATTTTTCTATTTCCTTGCCTTTTTTTCCTCTTTAGGAAAAATTATTCATTTGTAAACGTTTTTTTGCAATTTTTTCCTTTGACGAAGTCAAAATCATGGAAAATAAATCCTATCAATAATGTCTTTTTTTATTTGACTTAACTATAATTTTACTTTAAATTTATCAAATCACATTTCCATGTCTGAGAGCGTCGCACGAGAGAGAAGGAACCAACTCATAAGACACACCCTTCATCTTGAAATCCCTTGTGATGTTTTCGCTTTCCACTACACCTTCCCTTTTGTTTTCAAAGCTTGTGTCGACCTTCCCTCTATCTCCTTCGGTGCTTCCCTCCATGCTACCATTTTAGAACTTGGTGTGCCGCTCTTCGTCACGCACACAACATGTTTGATGATTTGTGTCATTGAGGCATTCTCAGAACTTGGTTTCTTGGAATTCTATTGTGTCTGTTGCTGGTTTTTGTAGTGATTAATTGGTAGGGTCAATTGATGTAGTGGGTTCAGTATAGGTCATTTCGGTGTTGCTAGATTTTGTAGCCATGTGACTATTTTGATGTAGTTGGTTTCAGTTTCAGATTAGAATTTAGTTAGCAGGTTGATGACGACATGGCATGGCTGTTGTAACTAGTGCCTTGACATTGAATGAATGTATGAATTTATTAACGAAATCATGGTTTCTTAATATGGTTTATATCTCATTTTGTTCATTTTCTGGTATAAATCAAGTAATACTGCTGTATGATTTGTCACCGTGTGGTTGTGCTATCAGTTACCTTAGAATAACAGATAACATATATCAATGTGAGTGCTATTTCTTGCGATAAAATAAAATATATTGAAATGAACTACATTGATATCAAAGCTTGATATAGTGCCAAAGAGAGCACCGTCCCAAAGTTTAGCCAAAAACTTAAATTAAAAGTGCTAAAGTTTGATAAAAGTGTCCTCTCCAATTCCACCGTCCCAAACCACAAAAAATGCACCCCATAATTCTGGCTTTTTTAAATGTGCAAAATACATTTGGGATCAATCGGCACACATACAAACAAAACAAGGAACAAGGTAAAATCGTAATAGAGACAAAAAGTGTGTTGCACATATTACCATATTTTTGCATTTTTACGTGTACAGTACAAAATGGTGAAATCACACGTGACCATTACTGTGAGATTATTGTACACGTGTCCATCCACCGTGTCGACCATACTACAATAATGGTGCATATTTCTATCCTCCGTGTCAACCATGTTACAGCGGCAACATGCTTATCAGTCCTGCTACAAGAGCACGGACGTCAACCCTCAACAACCGGGTCTTTCTGGTCAACAACAGCTTATCTGTTACACTTATTCAAATACGTGTAACAACTTTATCGAATCTTTCGTCAAAATGCCACGGTTGACAAAAAAATTTGTCAATATGCCACGACTTGGATAAAATTTGTCGAAATGCCACGCCATAATTCGCAGCACACCTAGGCGAATTAGGTGGCTGATGTGGCATCTGTTTTTTTGCCACGTGGCAAGAGAGCATTGGCTGACCTAATTTGGTAGAGGGGTTACCAAATTAGGG
>PYAF01000552.1:763257-778230 GCA_007407185.1 Glycine tomentella
TGATGGGCCCCCCCCCCCCCCCGAGGTCTAGAGACAACTTCCACATCCTGGTCAAGAAGTTCAATGCCCAATATGCAACTAGCCAATCTCATAGGCTAACTTCTGCCACAGTGGCCACTTTGCGTCAACCAGATGACGAACCTCTTCGTAGATTCATGGAACGGTTTGGATGACTAGCTATCTAGACCAGGAATCTTAACCTTGAAGTGGCATTGCACTCAATGATGCTAGCACTACGGCCTGGAAAATTTATGGATAGTCTTTGCAAGAAACCTCCTTCTAGCATGGAGGAAATTCACGAACGCGCTAAAGGCTACATACAGATGGAGGAGATGTCTAAGTTCCGGAATGAAGTCAGACAAGTTGGATAGAAGCAAGAGAAGCATGAAGTGACAACCAAGGCCAATCTACAGAGGTTGGATAAAAAGCAGAAGCTGGACAAGCACCAACCTCTCCCGAGAAGACCCAAGTACGAGAGATACACTCCTCCTGACGGTCAATCGGGCCACGATCATGGAAGAAGCATTCAACACTAAGGTACAGGTAAGCCTGGCAACACCACCATCTTTATCATCTCTCAAGCCAGGAGCGGACCCAAACGAATATTGTCGATTTCATCGCGGCAACAACCATAATGCCGAAGAATGTTGGCCCTTGAAAGACAAAATAGAAGAACTTATCCAGGCAGGGTACTTGTCAAGATTTGTAAAAAGACTTGACAATCCTTCAACTGGAAATAGACCCGGGGAAGACATATGCAACAACAACATAGACAAGAGCGTTAGCCTCCTCGCCAATAGGAGAACGATCCTGCCCAGCACATCCACGGTGAAATCAACACCATCGCAGGCAGGTCCTCTTATGGAGGTTCATCCAGCCAGTCTCAAAAGAGACACATGCCATACATGATATCAATATCAATTATGCCGATGCTCCCTCACCATGGAGCCTCCCTCCTATCACTTTCACAGACGCTGATTTCAAGAGGATCGATCCTTTCAACCAGGATGACCCGTTGGTGGTTTCCTTCACAATCGCCAATTTCTTAGTCTCAAAGGTCCTCATTGACCAAGGTAGCTCTTTTGACATTTTATAGTGGAAGACTTTTCAGAGATTGGAGGTATCATCAAGCATGATTCAGTCTCACCCTGGACCCCTCCTGGGCTTCGCAGGAGAGAGGGTAGATACCCGGGAGTACGTGGACCTTATGACCACCTTCTGTCAAGGTAAACTTTCTTTAGGAGTTTCACCATCAGATATTTGATTTTCGAAGTCGACACTGCCTACCTTGCCTTAATTGGAAGAAAAAATTTAAATGAGCTTGGGGCCATCGTCTCCACGCCTCACTTAAAAATGAAGTTTCCCACTATTGTCTCCACGCCTCACTTAAAAGCAAGCCCGACAATGCTACCCAAAAAGCTTAAAAGTGGCATTGTATCCTCCCAGCAGGAAACCAGGCAGATACCATCCCACTTCTGGGGGTACCAATCAGGTGGTGAGCATAGACAAAGGATCCATCACCCTGACTGTCTATACAAATCCCTATGACGACACCTTCGATGTGGACCCGTGTGATGACAACATCGAGAAAGGACCAAAGCCAATCGAGGAGCTTGTTAAAGTGCAACTTGAACCCAAACCCGGGCAATTACACAGATTAGCAAAGACCTCACTAGTCATGAACATAGGCACATAACTGATGGACATGTTGGTCATTGATCCTAGAATTATATGTCACAAGCTAGCAACATGTCCACAGGCCAAGCCAATAGCTCAGAAGAAGTGGAATATGGGAGAAGGAAGATGAAAGGCAGCGAAGGAAGAGGTCAACAAATTGGTCAAAGTTAATTTCAGAGAGGTCAGGCGTTAGAGTCAGGGGAAGCTCAAGAGGATCAAGAAGCTGAGTCTCTTAGGCAACAAAGTATTTAGGCTTTTACATACGAATTCAATTGATTGGTAGTTGTAATTTGTGTATGTATAAGATGAGACTTCCTATGATCCATTGCATAAAGCTCATTCATGGTTTTACATTCATGTTTTCATAAAATCATAAGTTTTGTGAAAAAGCTTTTTTGAAACATAAAGATTTCATGATTACATAAAAAGCCAAGTGTTCCATGTTTAAGTTTTTGGAAAAAAAATTCTCACTGGTTTAATCGATTACCAACAAATGGTAATCTATTATTTAAGCTTTAAAGAATACTTTAATCGGTTACAAGAGTATGTTAATCGATTACACTACACAAAATCATATAATAGTCTTCATGTGATAATCAATTACGATATTGTGGTAATCGATTACTTGGCGTGTGTTTGAAACAAAGACTTCCTGTGATAATCGATTACATTGCGAAATAATCGATTACATTGCTAATAAATCTTTTCCAGAAAGTTCAAGAACACTTTAATTGACTAAATGAGTAATTAATTGATTGCATAAGTGAGTTTAGTCGATTACATTAGTGAATTAATCGATTACTGACAGTCACAAACAGTTTTCTATAAATAGATGTTGGGTGTTTTTGAAAAGAGACAACGAATTATCAAAGTATTTTCATAAGCTTTCTGAAGAAAGAAAAGATTCCAAGTGCTATTATGAGTTAGTCCCACAAATCCTCAAGCTTCAAGATTTCTAAGCAGGAATTCTTTTTGGGCAAAGTTCAAAAGAAGATTTTGGAAGGAAAGTTCCGAAGTAGTTTTCTTTCACCATTGATTCAAGTCTGGTAATCTTTTGCATACATCAGTAGTGGATCATCAGGTGGTTTCCTTCCATACAACTTGTTTGTAAATTCTTTTTGTGTAACTATAACAATAGTTTTTCTTAAGATTTTTCTAGAATAGGTGTTTCTAGAGGTAAGAGTAGAGATAGGTTTTCTCTATTTCTTGATCACAAAGAAGCTATGTGATTTAGATGTCTCGTTCTTGATCTAGGTGTGATTAAGAGTGGTTGTAAAGAACTTGTAAGAACCAGGAACTCTAACTTGTTGGTTAGAAGAAATGGATGTAGCTTCTCTAGTGAGAAGTGAACCAATGTAAATTTTTGTATTAACTACTTCATTTTTATCTTTTCTTCTGCTTATAACTTGTCATTCATTGGTGTAGCATTTCACAATCAACAAAAAAAGTTTTTAATTGCATTCTTTGAGGATTGGTGTTTGATTGGTTGAAAGCTATCTTGGACTTGTTAGTGATAAGATCTTTTTAACTTTGACTGTTGAAGAATTTTTAATTGACCAAGATCAACCAATTCACCCCCCTCTTGGTATCAAGAGCTAATTCTTGTGTGTTACTCAAGATCATTATCTTTTTTCAAAGAAAATGAATACCACACAAATTAATATTCTTTGTCAGAATTCGACTTATGATACAAACCTCATGACCCTATGAAGACACAGTTCATGACAAACTTCCTAGCCAAATTTGCAGGAGACGATAAGTCCATCCCAGACTGGTGGAACCTCTATGTGGACAGAGTGTCAAATCTATAGGGAAACAGAGCAAGTATTATCCTTGAGGGCCTTGGCAACATCTGGCTACAGCAAGCCCTCAGGCTTAATTTCAAAGCCTCCAACAATTAAGTCGAGTACGAGGCACTCATAACAGGACTTAAGCTCACAAAAGAAGTCAGGGCTAAATGTCTGAGGTGCTATTCCAACTCACAATGCTTCCAGAGACAGGTCGCCAACAAGTTCCAGACTAAAGAAGCCGTACTCCTCCAATATTATCATTTGGCCAAAATACTCATTAACAACTTTGAGTGTTTTGAGATGTACCATATACAAAGAGAGAGTAACGCAAGGGATGACTTGCTTTCCAAGTTGGTTAGTACTAAAAAGATCGGACACCTCAAAACCATCATCCAGGAAACACTCTAAAATCCCACCATTGACACCTAAGAGGTAATGGTAGGCGAAGAGGAGGAACCTAACTGGATGAACCCTATAAAAACTTTCTCTTTAAGGGGACACTGCTGACAGATGAAAACGAGGCCCGAGGTTTGAAGAGGAAAGTCAGCTACCACGTCATCCTTGATGGTGAACTGTTCAAAAGAGGGTTGATAGCACCTCTGCTCAAGTGTCTGGACAACCAACAGGCGAATTACGTCCTGAGAGGGCTCCATAAAGGGATTTGCGGTCTCCATACAAGGGATCGCTCCCTTGCCACTAAGGTAGTATGTGCAAGATATTACTAGCCAACGCTTAGGATCGATTCCTTCGAGTTTTCTCGGAGGTGCAAAAGGTGTAAGGAATTTGCGGACATCCCATGAACTCCCCCTTACAACCTTCATACTATGACTTCTACTTGGCCCTTCACAATCTGAGGGATGGACATCTTGGGACCCCTTCCAAAAGCACCAGGAATGGTCAAATTCTTACTAGTGGCTATCGACTACTTCACCAAGTGGATCGAAGCAAAACCACTACGAGAGATAACTGCCAGCGAAGTCGAAACTTTCACCTGGAAACATCTCATATGCATATATGGTCTACCCTACACTATCGTTACTGACAACGGCACACAATTCAAGGCACAAACCTACAAGGACTTTCTCACACAGTTGGGTATCAAACGCCTGGTCACCTCCGTTGACCATCCTCAGAAAAATGGTCAAGTGGAAGCCGCCAATTGAGTTATCCTTTGAGCCTTACGGACCAGACTCAACAAGTCCAAAAGCCTCTGGAGGGAAGAACTCCCCAGCATACTATGGGATTACCATTGCTCACCATAATCAACCACTCATGAGACTCCCTTTCGACTCACTTATGGCAATGTCATCATGATTCCTGTCAAACTTGATAAACCATCAGCAAGAAGGCTGTCGCTGTTTCAAGTACAACACAATGAAGAACACATGAGGGTTGAACTAGAAACCACGGAAGAAACTCAAGACATAGCCAGAATTAGAGAAGAAGCTGCCAAACTTTGAATGACAAGAAAATACAACACCAAGGTTCAACCACAAACCTTCCATTCAAGCGACCTAGTCTGGCGTGTCAAGGGTGAAGCCAGAAAAGACCCTCGTGCATGCAAACTTGGACCTAATTGGAAAGGCCCATTCAGGGTCATCACCAACTTGGACAACAACGCCTACAAGCTACAGAAAATAAGTAGTAAAGGCATTCCAAGAACATGGAATGTTACCTACCTGAAGTTCTACTATAGCTGATGAATTGAAGGTTGGATGACGTACTCTTTTTCCTACTCAAGTTTTTTGTCCCTATAAAAAATTAGGGTTTTGGCTTGAAAGGTTTTATTTTATACCGGAATTAAGCCTTTGAATCAAAACAATTTACATTGTCCACTAGTTAAGCTTTATTTACCTTTTGACTAAACTCTGAATTAGTCTGGATCAATTTTTTTTATAAATCAAATGATTAAAATAAAAAAACACTTCATATTAATCAATAATTCGTTAATTCATGTGATACTAACTTGATCTCTTTAAATAAGTTTTATATTTAAATTTTACTAATGAAAAATATATAATTAAATAGAAAAACTCCACTAAAAACTTTCAATAAGAGTTTGCGGCCGAAATTCCCATAAATTCTAGACAAAGTATTGAAAGTTCTAAATAAAATAAATTTTCGTATACTTTTTTCTCTCTACATTGTTGCCATTTCAGCTTCATACTCTCCAGCTGGCGTTGCACAACCGGGTGTTTGGCTTAAGGCTTTTAACTTTCAATTTCCTTTCAGACAAGTTATTAGGACGGGTAAATTTACCCTAGAAAGTATGCTCTATCATGTTGTCATAATAAATAAAATAATAGATTAATTGAGGTTGCACTTGCAACACATGATACTCGTGAATAAAATTATCTTATTGTCCGTGACTCAAAGATGGTCATTTTCTCAGCTAAACGACCAAAAGCAACTGGGAGTTAGAAATGAAATAAACTAATAAAGGAATGGTTTAGGACTATTTTGTTGACTATTGAGTACTACGACAAGTACCAAGAAATTATACATGACGAGTAGACATGTGTATCACGATGCTTTATGGAACCTATTCGTGCAGTCCACACACACACACACACATATAAAACACCCTGCAGGTGGCACTGATCTTAATTCAATGGGGCAAAACTCATTGAATTATATTTGCCTTAATATTTTATAGAGATAATGACATTCCTTTAGATTTATTGAGATTTCACAAACTCTAGCTTATTGTCCAGACAATTAAATGATTAGTGTAATATACATGGAGTGTTGTTATAATATTTTTTTAAAACAATTAAGATTGTTAGCTTCTTAGTAGGGGTAGAATAAATAGGACAGGTTCGTGCAATCTTACAAAATTTCAAAGAATGTCAAGGTAATTTATTTTATTTTATAATAGGAGAAATATATTTTTAGGGTGAAAATCTTCTGCAATTTATTTTAAGGAAAATTATTTTTATCTAGCTATTTGCTTTTTCTTCCATCTCACTTCTATCTTATTATTTTCTCTATTTTTTATCACATTCATTAGTACCTCTTTCTACTTCTTTTCTTTCTATTTCTCTCTTATTTTCATATCGGATGTAAATATATCATTAGTCTTATTTTAAATAGGAAGATTTGATCCTCAAAGTCTCAAACCATGATAATATGCAAAACTAAGGGTCAGATTCGCTGTGAATGTGTGCATGCACAACATGACCTTGACAACTTACTTTTCGATAAGTAGCTTTTTTATGTATAGTCCAAAAGGGCGAAGCTTCCCCGAAAATTGTACCACTGTAAATGAATAAAAAGGTACAGAGAGTACGAATAAACAATTCTATTAGCTTGTTTGCATTGATGGTGCCACCAAGTTGGTCTTATATTGACCCTTTGTCGATCGAGGTAGATTTCCCTGTACTGGATAAGTTGTGTAGACATTTGTGGACCTGGTGCTTTAACATCCACACGTTATTAAAAAGGGTTTAGAATTTTTAGAAAATATATATGTTTTCTTATAATTTATGTCAATTTCAGTTTTGATTCTTGTATTTTAAAAGTTTCATTTTTAGCTTCTTTTTTTACAGATTTATATTTTTTTAAAAATTGGTCCCACTCTGTGATTCTGATTATATTCTTTTTTATAATTTTATTGGTAAATTTAAATAAATAATACAAAAAAATAAAAATTTAAGAAAATGGAGCAGTTTTCAAACAATTTAAGAAAATGGGGTTGTCCAACACGCCTAAAATAGGCGTGTTTAAACACGCCCAATTTAGGCGTGTTTAAACATACCTATTTTAGGCCTGTTGCAGTCCCTTGGTCCTATATAATCAGCCAAAATTTACTTTTACCTCATTTGTAGCTTTTCAACCTTGGGTGAAAAAGTAGCTTGGTGCGCTAAGGAGTTTGGGTAGATTGTTTTTGCGGCGAAGCCCTGTCAACAAGTAAGCGCATTTTATAATTTATTATTTTTTATTATTGAATTGTTAGCGCGGTACATTATATATTCTTAGAAAATTACTAGGGTGCACATGTTAGTTAATGACGTATATGTTAGGTCAGTAGAAAATTGTTAAGTTCATAGATATTATGAAAAAAATTATTAGATTCGTTAATGTTAGTGTTAGGAATTTAGATTATATGTTTATAGATGATGGTTAGGTTTTGGTTTTGATGATTGTTGGATTTAGGGTTAAGGGTTTAGGATTAACGGTTTATGGGTTACGGGTTATGGTTTAGGGTTTAGGGTTTAGGGTTTAGGGTTTATTGTGTTTGTGTTTATGTGTTAGGGAGTATGGTGTATGGTTTAGGGTTTAGGGTTGATGTTGGTTAGGTTAATGGTTTACGGTTAGGGGATTTGGTTTAGGGGTTTAGGGTTAATGGTTAGCGGGTTTGGGTAACGATTTAGGGTTTATGTATTAGGGTTATGGGATAATGGTTAACTGTAGGATTAGGTTAATGGTAAGGTTTTAGTGGTTGGGTATAAGGTTTAGGGTTTAGGGTTTAGTGATTGGGTTAATGGGTTTAAGGCTTTAGGTTAATGATTAACTGTAGGATTTGGTTAACGGTTTAGGGTTTAGTGGTTGGGTTAATGGGTTTAAGGCGTTTGGGTTAATGATTAACTGTTGTATTAAGTTAACGGTTTAGGGTTTAGTGGTTGGGTTAAGGGGTTTAAAGGCGTTGGGTTAATGATTAATTGTTGGATTAGGTTAATGGTTTAGGGTTTAGTGGTTCGGTTAGTGGGTTTAAGGCTTTGGGTTAATGATTAACTGTTGGATTAAGTTAATGGTTTAGGGTTTAGTGGTTCGGTTAGTGGGTTTAAGGCTTTGGGTTAATGATTAATTGTTGAATTAGGTTAATGGTTTAGGGTTTAGTGGGATAAGGTTTATGTGTTTAGGGTTTTGGGTTACTGATTAACTTTTGGATTAGTTTAATTACCGATTGGGGTTTAGGGGGTTCGGTTTAGATGTTTAGGGCTTTGGGTTAATGTTAAACAGTTGGATTAGGTTAATAGTTTATGGTTTAGGGGGTTCGGTTTAGCGGTTTAGGGCTAAAGGGTAGTGTGATTTGATTCCACAAGAGCCATGGCCACAAAGACATTGTATGTTCGTGTTGAAGGGAATAGTGGAATCTTTTGTAGGTGAGAAAGGTTTGGTTTTGGGGGCTTTGGAAGGACAACAATAAGACTAATGTCCTTATTGATCACAATTGTAACAAGTGCTTTGCTGTATTCGCTTGTCAAGTTGTTGCGAGCAGTTTGCGGGGATTAAAGGGTTACTCTGAGGACTATGAGCACGAGCTGATTAAGAAGGTGAATGGGAGAAAGACATGATCACACATTTTATTTCTTGTTCTGTTTTGCATCTTCTCTGTGTATATGACGATGGACTTGGCACAAGTGAAAACAATGCACGTCAAGGTTTTTGCTTTTGGACTGTTTTAGTATTAATAGAAGTGCACTATGAATATCAGAGGGCTGATGTTGCATCTCATAAATCAGATTTAAAATTTGAGGTGTCTAAGCGGCACTTTTGCAAAGAGGGTGTTGGCTCCCTTCCATGATTTGTGTTTCACAAATCACTGTTTGTTGGATGGAATAGTATAGAAGATTTTTAAATTTTTTGTACATTTGTCTTGTGGAAAAGATCTAGAGATAAAAATAAAATATTTGATAGTTATGTACATTAGTTTTTATTAATTTTATATGCTAATTATTTGTAATGTGATATCAACCGAAGTAAAATTAAGTTTAACTTTACTTTTTTTTTATTTATATTAAGATAGTTGTTACATGGCTGACTCATCTTCGAGTGATTCTTCGCGCTCTGGATCTGATCATGAGGGTGAGCCCATGGATCCGACGACATATGTCATCCCTATGCCGTATAAGTGGGGTGTTCTGTGTAGACGGACTCAGCGAACCCATGTTTCACAAGCTGTGTGGAACGAGGATAGAGCTCGCCTGTTGAAGACCCGACGCGGTAAAGCGACGGGGGGGCCACAGTACGACGATATACCTGACATTGTCGATGATATGTTAGGATGTGCCGGCTTTCTACATGTCGCACGCATGCGACATATTCAGGTATGCATGTTGGAAACTAGTTTAGTAAAACACAATTTTCTAACATTAATGCATATAAATTGATTTGTTTTTTTTTTTCAGATTGATCCTGCGCTTATTAGTGCTCTGGTTGAGCGGTGGAGACCAGAGACCCACACCTTCCACATGACGCAGGGCGAAATAACGATCACGTTGGAAGACGTGGCGGGTATTTTGGGGTTGCCCACGGAGGGCAAAGTTGTCACAGGGGTCACAGCCGCGGACTGGGAGACTGTCACTGAGGATGTATTCGATCATGAACCTGATGCAGACACGGAGCTTAAAGGCGGATATTTGCGGTTATCTTTCTTTGACAGACACTTTACGCATTGGGGTGAGGTTCATAACGATTTGGTCGATGTGTCGCGATTTACCAAGGCCCACATTGCACGTCTTATTGGATCATGGCTGTTGTGCAACAGATCTGGGGGGAGCATGGTCGCGGCCCGTTACGTCCCATTGCTTGCTGGGGACTTCGATGACATTGGATCATCTAGCTGGGGATCTGCGGTCCTTGCACATTTGTTTAGACAAATGTGCGAGTGCACAGATCCAAACAGAAGCGACATTGGTGGGTGTCACATGCTGCATCAGGCTTGGGAGTGGCTCAGGTTCCCCCCATTGCTCCAGCCATTCCGCTTGCCACTCACCCGGATTGGCATTTTGGACACCGGTATGTTTTACGATATTTGGTTTTTATAAACAATTTGTGTAATGCAGTCTTATATTATTCTAATGGCAATTATTTTGAATTAAGGTTTAACGCTTTAGGCCGGTTTCGAGCACACGAGCTTCTTTGGTATAGGATGAGATTGGAATCTCTCAGCCGGGATGAGGTACGTTTAGTTATTTGTAAGTGTTAATTACTATGCTTATTTGGTCCATGTCTTTATTTGATTGTGTGATTATTATGTCTGGGTAGGTGGTTTGGCAACCATATATGCATTACGACTTTCTTGGTGCTTCTGAGCAGGAGCGACTGTTGTGGATGGCAACTACTCCTGTTATTTGCTTCCACACCATCGAGTATTCCCAGCCTGACAGATGCATGCGCCAATTCGGGAGAGATCAGCCAATCCCACGTAGGCCAAGGAAGCTTAGGGGTGTGCATGACCTTTCTTTGCGTGGTAAACGCGAAGACAATTGGGTTCGTAAGCTTAGACCTTTTATTAGATGGTGGGAGGTTCGGGACCAGCACATCGAGCTTCCCCCTCTAGTTCAGGGGTTGATGTCGCCAAACCATGAGTACATGGTTTGGTATAGGGAAAATGGGAAGCGGCACATATCGAAGATGGCTGCGAAGACTGGTCGTGGGGTAAGTTTTGTTTCAGTTTATCGTTTGTCAATTTATGTTTATTATGATATAACACATGAATGAAACTAATGTTTGTTTCTTAATTTATAGATTGATGGGCTGGAGATGTTGTACTTCGCCCTTAGTCATGATCAGTGGTCGGGTTACAGTCGCGAGTGGGTGCAGCAGGAAGTTGGACGTATACTCTCTATATTCAAAGAGAGTTGTCGCCTGGAGGAGGCAGGGCCACATGCACCAGACATCCAGCTTCAGGATGAGCCACAAGTGTCTGTTGTCGTTGGCCTAGAAGACGGGAGGGGCATGGGCTAGAGCGGAGACGGCAACCGATGCATCCTGTTTCAGAGCCCATTGTTGCTGTCAGGCCTCGTACTTCTGGTTATTTTAGGCCTCCACATGTAGGATCGACATATGGCAGCCAGCCCATATATTATGAGTCTCAGCAGTCGGGTGACATGGGGTACAGGGGCACCAGTTCACAGAGTGACATGCCTGCACATCCCGACTCGCAACTTGTATATGTGGCTACGACAATGGCGATGGCATCAGCGGATATTGGGACAAGTGGTTCAGCAGTTCATGATCGTTGGCAGGGTCCCAACATTGACGACCTACTCGACATATTTGATTATTCTGCTGAAGGTTGTTGGCCAGCAGGTGTACTGTTTCCCACCACCATAGATGATTACCCTCCGCAGCCGTCATATCCACAGTAGGGCACTCCATGTTCAGCATCATATGTAGACCCGTATGCGGAAGGCCCTTCCCAGACATACCCGTCCCAGCCAGAGCATCCTCAGCCTGACCCTACTGAGCCAGACCCTTCGCCGTTACCTCGTCAACGAAAGCTACCTGATCGTATGGCCCGTCATTATCAGTGGACACCGCCATCTGCCTGAGTAGGCCATTTGTGGTTTTTTAATTCAGTTTGTAATACTTTTAATGTTTTCATTTACTTTTGCTTTTAAATTTGTTTAATCAATAACGTTTTGAAAAACATGACTTGATATCATAGGCAACAATCCAATCGGCAAATAACATTACTGCATAACATAACATGACATAACGTAACTGACATTTTAAATTACAACGACAATTGAATGCGATGAAAGTTGATAAGCACTACTTACGTAACTGGTTTCGTAAAAACAGCTAAAATCTCTATTGGACCATAACGTTTCCAGTAGTGTGATTCGGCTAACATCTTAAACACATCTTCATCGCTTGTCAACTCTATGATGTGATATTCGATTGTGTGGTTTGAGTATTTTGCATTGCGGGGCTGTCGGAAAAACAATTTGCTTACTAACTGTGAGTTTTGAATGCAATAAGGGGGAACCCCAACAGGTGCAACTTGCTTTATAACTTCCTTTAGTGTTTCAATGTTGCATCCCGAAGGAATTTCAAACCTTAGTGGGTTTGTTCCAATGAAGGAATAACCCACAAAATTGCCTTGTCGTGGTGTGTGCCACTTGCTGTTGTAATATAGCATTGCATCGTGTGTAGGGACGATAGTGGACTGAAGTAGGTTCAGTATACCGTTGGGTGTTCTGTTAATGGTGCATAATATTTCTATGGGGCCGGCACTTGACATCTGGTTGTTGCACGTTAACATTATGCAAACATCGTCATCAGTAGTGAGTTTTAAAGAATGAAAGAAAAATTTCTGACCTACATGTATGGATGGTTGTCGGTAATAGATTTCGTCAACACAGTGGTCAGTATGAAGTTTCAGGGTGTCGTGCATCCTGCTCTTGAGTGTCTGCAACGAACAGGCATTAGGCACTCACATTGGTTTCGGAGATGGGCATTCAAAAGAAACGCCTGTTTCGTTGTATTTCACTAATTCATTCGGATAAATGAATGCTAATGTTGAATTACAAATATTCTGATTGTTGGTTTCTCCTATGAAAGCCATACTATTCAGATTCAATTTCGAATCCGGAGGCATGTGGTCTGGGAGTGGGAGTGTTTGCCTTAAATAGAGGTCATTGATGCCCTATTTCGACGTGATGTAAAACGTCGTTTGAAGGCGTGTTAAGTCACTTTCTATTTGTTGGGCCTGTTAAGTCACGCCCAGTTTAGGGGTGTTAAGTCACGCCGTATTTCAGCATGACATAACACGCCGTTTCAAGGGGTGTTAAGTCATGTCCTATTTTAGGCTTGTTAATTCACGCCTTATTGCGGGGTGTTAGGTCACGCACTATTCAGGCGTGTTCAGTCATGACATGTTCGTGGACCGGACACCTGTTTTTAATGTTGTTCATTAGCGATAAAAGGTTGACTTATTAAATTAGGGTTACTGTTTATGGTATAGTCTTTCGGTCTACAAGTACCGAAACAGAAATGGTATAAAATTATGTTTTAGGTAATATTATGTCTCATAATGAAATAAAAGGGTTACACATGTCTTTCTAAATAAAATACATTAGCATCATATTAATTAAAAACACATAATTTCAAATTCATGAAGCACCACCACGAGTAGGACAATTCCTCCGATTATGTCCAACCTGCTTGCAAATTCCGCATCTGCCGCGTCTTGGAATTGTTTCCACTTCGTCCATCTCGTTACGTAGTCTAGTGGACCTTGGACGACCCTTTGCACGCAACATCTCCCCGTCAGGTATGACAACTGGATCTTCACTTGGTGGAATAGCACGTTCATTACCGATTGACTATCATGGCAATGAATAGGCCTGAACCAAGTTGTTTACCAGGAAGACATCATCCACAAACTGATAACGATTTTGACGAACATGTAAAGCAGCAGCTGCGGCGTGACTACATGGGTATTTGAACGCCTTAAACTTGCCACACTGACAATAACGCTCAACAAGGTTGACAGAATATATTCTATCACAACCCTCTTCCACCTGAAATACCGTTTGCTCAAGATTATATGTGCCTACATGGTGGCCTGTAGCAACGGTCTGGTTATGCCTCATGGTGTCAACCACATTTTTGCAATGTCGCTGTGAATGTTGAAGCTGTGAAACGGCCGTCTGTCCTCTGCATAGAAAATACTCAACCAATCGGGTATACGTGTGCTTCACAAAAGCTGTAATAGGCATGTTCCTTGCTCCCTTGAACACCCTATTGACTGATTCTGACAAGTTTGTTGTCATGTGGCCATATCTTCTCCCCTCTACATCATATGCACGTGTCCACTTTTCCTTAGGGATGACATCAATCCATTCTGCAACCTCGGGACTGGTATCACAAAACCGTTCAAACGCGACGTCAAAATCAACCACACTGGGAGTATAACCTGCAGAATAATAATAACATTTAACAGATTCGTGTTTACATATTCCTCTCAAAATAACGTACTTGAAATACTTGTTAACATACCTAAAGCCATCAGGGCCTTCTTCAATCTTGCACTCTTGAACCTTGTATTAAAATTACTGGCAATATGACGAAGGCAAAACACGTGATGCGCATGAGGTGGTTGCCAGCCGGTATGATTCTCCACAGCAGATATGATGCTCTGGTGCCGATCTGAAATGAGACATATATTTTGCATTTGGGTTACGTGGAGGCAAATGTTAGCAAGGAAGTATTCCCAAGCTTCCAGTGTCTCCCCCTCAACAATGGCAAATGCCAATGACAAACACTCATTATTTCCGTCCTGAGTCGTGGCAATCAACAATTTACCTTTATACTTCCCATATAAATGAGTCCCATCAATTTAGATGATTGGTTTGCAAAAGTTAAAAGCCTCACAACACTGCCTAAAAGTCCAAAACATGCGCTGAAACACACGTTTTCCCCGTACCAGTCGATTTGCCACTAAATAAGCATTTGTTTGAATATCATAAAAAGAACCTGGTGAGAAACGAAGCATGTAGTCGCACCACCTCGGCAAAAATGCATAAGACTCTTCCTAATCCCCATAAATCATTACCAATGCTTTCTGCTTCGCATACCAGGTCTTGCCATATGAAACTTTAAAGCCATAGGTATTGGTGATCCTCTCCTGAACCAATGCAATTGACACAGACGGTTCCTCCCTGACCATTCCTAAGAATCAAATGGTAACATTGACATTATCAACATACCTCTAAAAACAATATTGTTCATATTAACAAAATTTCATAGAAACATACCTACTATAAGTGAA
>PYAF01000552.1:785104-801180 GCA_007407185.1 Glycine tomentella
CAAAATAATCCACAAAATTCAGAGAAACTCTAAACTCAGAATCAACCAAAGAAACTCACGTTTCTTACCTCAGTGGCGACCCAAAAGGCTGGAGGACAGCTTTCCCAAGCTCTACAGTCCACTCTGCGCCTTTGGTCCTTGCCAACACTCAAGATACAGAGATTTCTCTGAGGGATTGGATTTTGCTTAAAGCTAAGGAAATGATGAAGGATTTTGGCTTTCAATCGGTTAAAACTAGTTTCTAGGTCACAGGAAAGTGTTTAGGCTAGCATATGAGGTCCTAGGAAGCTTGTTTTCATCAGAAATGGAGGCTGGGGCTGGAGGAGGAAGAAGAAGAAGTTTTCTTCTTCTCAAATCGCGACTGCCCTTTAATACTGGGCCTGCCCGAGCTCTGGCGCGGTCCGCGCCAGCTCCGGCGCTACCCGCGCCAGCATGGCGGTTTAGCTGGCACCTCCAGCGCCAATCCCACGCCCCCAGCGTCAACTTCCAGAACCTGTGGCGCTAACCGCGTGGATTTCCAGTGAAAATTGGTTTTCCAGGCCACTTCCCGCGCCATCCGCGCCACCACTGGCGCTATCCGCGCGGTGTGGAAAACCTCTGGCGCCCCTCGCGTGACTTTGGCGCCCTGAGCGTCAAGTTCCGGAGACTCTGTCGCGCGGGGGTATGGCGCCAACCATGCCATAACTTAGGGTTATCACACAATGACTAATACTTGTTACTTTGAGAAGTTAGTGGAACTTGGTGAATTACCAAGAACTAGATGTAGTCTCGATAGTTGAAATGAACCAGTATAAATCCTTGTGTCTGATAGTTCTCTTGTTCTCTTTGTGTTTAAAGTGACCTACGGTTCAAATTTGATTTTGTTTTGAAAACATGTTTTGTTTGCGAAAATCGATTCCATTCGCTGACCAGTTTGTTGTGAAATATGTTATCTGTTTGTTCAAAGTTATTTCAGACAATAGTTTTGTGCTTGCGAAAAAGGTTTAATAATTTCTTAAAATTACAATTCAATCCCCCCTCCTGTGATATTTGCCTTTACAGAAAAGATAAAAAAATTATGTTCTCTTTCTCTTGGATGCAATGTGTCGGACTTGGTGTAGTAAGCTATTGAACCAAGCCTAGATTGATAGGACTTAACACACAATGTAGTGGGTTTAGCAAGCGATTGAACCCAAAACACTTGATGTGGGTAAGTGGTTTATCAATCACATGACACCCCACAATTCTTGTTGTTATCATTGTTTTGAGCTACTAGCCCATGTGCACATTTGATATTCATGAGTGTTCTAGAGATCTTTCCAAGATCCCATACAAGTGGCCCCACTTGACACTCATATAGGTGATTGCATCAAGTGTATGTCGCAAATCATACAGCACCCCATAAGGACTATGAAAATCGTTAAAAGCTTTTAAGTTGTTAAGCTTTCTCACAACCACATAAAGCTTAATCAAATATCACTTCTAAAATTAATTTCTATAAAAACCAAAATAAGTGAAATCTTCAATAATTAAATTATTATTTAAATAGGCAAAACTTACTAAAAAGTTCACTCATCATGTTTAACAACTTTTCTAAAAACTCTATCAAATTTTTTTTCTTCTAAAAGCTTATAAATGGCAAAAAGAATTCATAAATAATATAATAAGTTTTCTTCTTAACATCATACTTGGCATCACCACATACATAAAAATCACATAAACATGTATTTCCACTAAGAGTTAGTTTCAGTTGTTAATCTCATAATGTAAATGTCAATTAAGATTTTGTTTCTAAATTGATACACATTATACTTCTCTATCAATTAATATCATATCAAAATAAAAAAATCATAATAGTATAACCAATCAGCATTTATTATACTAATTGAATACTCAAAACAATTAGAGAATTCTACACAATTTATGTAACAATAGCAGAAAAAAAAAACAAACTATAACTGAAATGAGGTAGCGTGTCAATTACTTCCAAATGTTATCAACAATATCGTCGATACCAATCCATATAGTGAATTTGAAGTAATGCAATACTATATTAATATATAACAATTGAATGATAATTGCAATTCAATAACTCATTAACCTTTACATATAACATTCAATTGCAGTATATATAATAACAGGTGAAAGAAAGAAAAAAAAAAGCATAACAATTGCAATTCTAATTCAATATGCATTTGATGTCATTAAAAGCAACCTACAACCATGTGATTGGTTCATAGAAAGGCTTAGATGAAGTCAATGTACAAATCACCTTTGAATGTCCTAAAAAATCACAACTAGAAATATATACTACAAAATCACAATTCTTTCTCTCTATTTATTTTCTTCTTTCTCTTGCTTCAATTCATAAGTACCTCCATAGACCTAAAATTACAAAATCATAACTCCAAAACATATTCAATTCCCAAAATCCATCAAATTATTATATAAAAATATTTAAACTGTAACAATTCCATAATCCTCTGTTAAGTCTTCTTTGGGATTATCTCAATCTAAGGGGACATTTCATTATCGCAAAATAAATTAGTTCTCTTCTTAAACTTTTGTCTCAACACATTTAAAGTCTCTCAAAGCAAACAACCATTTCAAAACTTATAATAGTATGCATTGCACACAAAAAGAATATTGGAAAAGGATGACATACCTTTAAATTCATATGTACCAAGTACCCGCCAACAAAAAGAAGTGCAAACAAAAACATCAATTGTCTTATCAATCACCATATTCATCATGCTTTAGTTGCCTTAACCTTTTTTTTTGTGCTTGGGGTTACTTAAGTTCTCCAATGTCATCACAAATTTTAAACACACTTTTCTTAACATTGAGTCAATAGTGTCATGTATATCTTGAGAATTTTGTAGGATGCAAAATCTCAAAAATCATAAAATATCATGTAGCTTAAAAGATTACATATTGTATTCTACATTGATAAGCACTAAAAAATTGTAATCTTAATAATTTAAATTATGATTCACTAAAGATAGTAATTAATCACAACAAAGACAATCTTCCATATGCACATCCACCACATTTAACTTTCACTAAAAATCACATACATCCATTCCCCTACATTTTGCCTCATTTAATCAATAAAATACAACTCAATTTGGGTACCATGTACGCAATACATTTGGAAGACAAAATGAAAAACTAGATTCACAAAGATCAGAGGAAAGAAAAGCTAATGAACCAAGCAAAAAACAATATATATCACCAACAATTATATATCTCACTAGGCAATTCACCAATTAATTACCCACAAACAAATAAATTATCAACGAAGCTCAAATGTTTTCTTCCATGCAGTTTACAAAGAAAAACAAACCATCACAGGTCTAGGGAGAGGTTCTAAACTAATTATTATCCACATTGTTTTCAAATAATGCTCACAAATATATTATTACATACCTCCTATTGGGGGTGCAAGTAAAATTTTCTAAGTATAGAACTTAGAAATTTATTCAAACCGAATGGAGTTGAAGAATATTATATTGAGGTTATGTTCGATTATTGATCCATAAGAGTATCAACTTACAAGAGTTCGATGACGTGATCGAAATAACAGAACTGTGAAGATCAACACAAATTATGAAGACAAGTTATTTGAAGTTGCATGCTCCTTGAAAAGACAAGTAAAGAATCATTGAGGGTTATAGATTTCGATCAATTGCACAAAGACGATTATCAACGATTTTTTGACAGAGAGCGTGAAGATACATGTGCCAACATTTTAGATAGTTATACAAAACTTGTAAATTGACCGTTTAGTCAAATTAAACTTTAAATAGATACAACAATAGTCATTTTTTCTTGGTTATGAAGGTCACACAAACACCTCTACACCAACATACCGCACAACAAAATGACTACCGGTTACCAAAATTAGTATATGTTTGAACCATTACTTTAATGCAATTTACAATTTTTGCACCTTCATTTACTTGATCAATTTACATTCATTCAAATATCTTCTTGTACATTTCTTCTACAAACTCTTAACTCCTTTTGATCACCATTTCTTCTCTAAACTCTAAACTTATTTACTTGTTGTTCTTTACCTTTCTACAACTTTTATATTTTTTGCATTTGATTTCAATTTACATTTTGAAAGCACTTTACCTTCCTATCATTTTATATTTGTTTGCATTTCAATTCGATTTACTTGCAAAGCATTTTACTTTACCAATATTTTAATCTCTTTACATTTTAACTTTGCTTCTTAGTCAAATTTACACATTGTTACTTGTTTAAAAAACATCTTCATTATTAAAAAAAACTATAAATTCATTTGAAAACTACTTTTATTATTATACTCGAAACAAATATATTTATAACTCATAATTCAAGTATCTTTAGATTACTAAAACAATCTATATTACAAGAATCAATAAGTTAAATGACTATTTTTGAACAAGATAAGATAATGCATGATATAAGGAATATATTTGGCAGAATTTTGTATCTTGTATTTCATTGTGGCATGAGCCAAATATATATACAAGCTGTACTTGTACATTGCAGAGAGCTACTACTATTACAATTTTAATTTAAATACAATAATTTTTAATAATAACAAAAGCTAACAATTTGGAATGACACCTGATAATAAGCTTATAGCCTTTTGTAATAATAACAGAAGCTAACAATTAGGAATGACAACTATAAGAACAAATTAGTAGTTGAGGATAAAGATCAGGATGATCTTATCCTAACACTCTCCCTCAAGATGGAGCATGCAAGGAGAAAATACCCAACTTGTCTCGAAGGAAAATGAATGGGCGTATTCCTAAGGCTTTGGTGAAGATGTCTGCAAGTTGGTGGTCAGATCGAATATAACAAGTACGAATGGAGGTGCACAAAACATGATCTCGAACAAAATGACAGTCGAGTTCAATATGTTTTCTTTGTTTATGGAAGACTGGATTAGCCGCAATATGCATAGAAACCTAGTTGTCACAATACAACTGCAAAGGAATAGCATGTAGAACGTCGAGAGATGTTAGAAATGATTTGATCGAGATCAACTCAGAGGTAGCAGCCGCCATGGCTCGACATTCTGCTTTAGCTGAAGAGAGGGACATAGTTGGTTGTTTCTTAGTCTTCCAAGAAATTGAAGACCCCAACATTACAAAATAAGCTGTCACTGAGCGTCGAGTAAGTGGACAACTTGCCCAAATCGAATCAGAATAAGCACAGAGTTGAAGATCACTATCTTTGCAAAGCAAAAGACCTTAACCTGGGTCACCCTTAATATACCTTAAGACTTGAAGAATATTTTGATACTGAGCCTTAATAGGTGATTGCATAATTTGGGAGAGGAAATGTGCAACATAGGATAATTCTGGCTCAGTGATGGTGAGTAGACTAAATGACCAATCAAGCGTCTATAGCGAGCCTAATTCGAGAATAGAGGACTTTGAGTAGTAGCTAATTTGTGATTGACTTCAAGAGGGAAAGAGAAAGGTTTGCAAGCTAACAATCCATCTTCCTGTAAAATCTCCAATGCATACTTTTGTTGAGAAAGAAACAAACCAGATGGGCCATGAGCTATTTCAATCCCAAGAAAATACTTTAGCACACCCAAGTCTTTAATATGAAAGCAAGAACGAAGAAATTCTTTGACAATAGTGTAAGCAAATCATTATTGCCTTCAAGAACTATATCATCAACATAGATGAGTAGAACGACAACATCATTTTTGTGCAATGTTGTATAGTCGAATTTTGACTCCATGAAACTATAAGATTCAATAGAAGCACAAAGCTTGGCAAACCAATTTTGAGGAGATTGTCGTAAGTCGTAAAGAGATTTATTCAAACGATAAACTTGGTTTGGACGCCTGTGTGTAAAACCCGTGGGAACACACATGTATACTTCCTCATCAAGATCACCTTGGAGGAATGCATTGGTGACATCTAACTGGTAAATCTTTCATTTTTTAACCGAGGTAACAACTAGTAGCATATGAACACTCACCATTTTAGCAACTAGTGCAAAAATATCAAAGAAATCCTCTCCAGCAACTTGATTGGTGCCAACTATCACAAGCTGAACCTTAAACCGTTCAATGGTTTGGTCAGAGAGATATTTGATGCAAAAAATCCATTTGCACGGCATTGCTTTCTTGCCCGGAGGAAGTGAAGTAATCTCCCATGTATTGTTCTGTTCAAGGGCATTAATCTTTTTTCGCATGGCAACACACCACCGTTCATCAACGACGACTTCCTTCTAGGTACGAGGTTTAGAACTGCTAAGAATAACTGCAAGGAACTGTTGATGTTTGAGGGACAAATTAGCATAAGAAACATAATGAGCTATAGGATATTGAATACCTGAGGATTGACTGGAAAAAGAAGCAGCATGGGTGTTATGTGCAATAACATATATACACCTGAAGTCCTAGAGATAACTGGGTGGTTTTCAAGATCGATGACCCCTTCCAAGAGCCTCAGTATTAGAAGCAGGTGCTGGAGACTAAGTGAATATGGGAGGAACCAAACACCAGAAGGAGAAGCATCTTCAATATCTAGCAATTGAGGCACAACGAGCACAACAAGATAAACAATAGTTGGGTTGGCATCTGTAACACCCCGTATGCATCCGGTGTATTAACATATTACTTAATCAGAATAGCACAACAATTATCATAGATAATTAAAAATGGAAGCAGTAAACAAAAATGACGTCATCAAACGTCATTACCAACATCACTGTACATCATATATTGTGAATTCTCATAATATACAAAATATATGTCTCAAAACGGTATATATCCCTCATCAGTACCAAAATACAGGCATAAAATCAAAATATCAAAATATAGAGCCAACATGCTCTTCATTATATGCCTAAGGTTCTCTCAAAACCATATCCCTGTACTCAGACCTCTTGCCCTGGGATCTATCAGCCGCTCCCTGAGTATCACCTGCAAAACATAATCCCCAACAGGGGTGGGATAACAATCTCAGTAAACTCAGGGTCCTTAGAGGTCTTTCCTCCCCCTGGTTCACTTCCATGCACATAATATCAAAATTGGCATTACCAAACTAGCCGTCACAGCTATCAAGTCATATCACATGTACATAACATACATACACATATATCAATGCCTGAGGAGGCTTCATCCATTTATATCGGCACATCTCACATCAGGACCTACTACTCATGCCTGAGGAGGCTTCATCCATTAATATGGGCACATCCTACATCAGGGCTTTCTTTCTTTTCCTGAGGAGGCTTCATCCATTAATATGGGCACATCCCACATCAGGGCTTATATATAAAATAACACTATCACAGTGTTCAACTCATCATATACATGTTTCCATAAACAGTAACACACAATTTCAATATACATGCATCAAAATATATAATAAGCATAACTCCCTCGGAGTATGGTGGAACACAACAGTGGGAAACACTCCCAAGAACAAAGAGCTTACCTGCTCTCAGCGTTATACCGGCTCTCCCGGCTTCGTGGTCACAACCACCAGCAAGATCACTATCACGTCCTACACAAGGCATAAAACAATCAATCAACAACGGTCCTTAGCCGTTAGAATGAAAGGAAACGCCATTCCCTTCCATTAAAACCTCTCTGTTCTATATCTTAGGATTAACAGAGCTAACCACCTTATAGGTGATTCACAGACCCTCAACAGGATCTATCTTGGCCCAACCAAGATCTTAGAGTCCCCTTAGACTCTGCATAAGCTCAATTCAATGCTCTAACCATATAACAACAATTTTCCAACTTGGCTAAAACAACTATATCAACACATTTTCACCGTTTATTTGGCCTTCTGAACAACTTTTGTAAAGGCACTTAGGCTCATAACTATCATAATATCTTCCATTTACTCAACATTTTTCCTACCCATACCAAACTCATAGTCAAAATCAAACTTCATCAAAAATCATGTTTCAAAGTTTAATATTCATCAGAACAACCTCCTGAGCATACTTTTTTAAAGAACCCAAGCGTAATTCCAGCCCTATCACAAAGTGGTCACTATTCATCCCAAGAACAATTTCACAAATCAAACGGTAAAACTTGAGTTTCTTACCTCTAAATCGACAGGAAAGGCTAGAGAACAACTTTTCCAAGCTTGAACGTCCTTAAAACGCCTTCTTTTCTCCTCAGCATCAAACTTTGTGAATTTCCCTAGAGAACTGGATCTCTTTGTTTAATGATTTTCAGAGAAAAGTGATGATGGAATCTAGCTCAATGAGTAGTTCCTTTCAACTTTCATGTTGGGTGTGAAGGGTTTTGGTCAACGGTTGAGTGTTTAAGAAGCTTCTCTAGTTCATCAATGGCAGAAGCAGAGAAAAGGAAAAGAAAAGACAGAGGAGAGAGAGAGACTGTTATAGCATCCACAGAAGGAGTGGATGACATTGAAATTCCCCTATTCTCATGAGTGGTTTCAGACAAAGGCAACATATCATCATTTACAAAAGGTGCAGTCATGGGTTATTTGGCCTGCAAAGAAGCATCTGAAATAGGAGAGGAAATTGCAAAAAGGAAAACATCATCCTGAAAGATAACATCTTTAGAAACAATGACATAATAAGTGTCTAGGTTGTAAAGTCTCTAACCCTTCTTGCCAAAAGGATATCAGAGGAGCAAACACCTAACTGACCTTGCTGCAAATTTATCTCTTGATTTTGGCCTATGATGAACATGTGAAAGGTAGCCAAAGACTCTAATATGATCATACGGTGTGGATTTATTGAAGAGCTTCTCAAATGGGCTTTTGCTGTCAAGGGGAGGGGTAGGTGTTTGGTTAATAAGGTGAAAAAATTTAAGAACACCCCCACCTTAAAATTCAATGGGAAGATTAGCTTAAAAGCGTCAGGCCCTTACCATATTCAAAATATGTTGATGCTTGCATTTCACCCTACCATTTTGTTAGGGTGTATCGACACAAGATGTTTGATGAATGATGCCCATATCAGCAAAGAGAGTTTGCAAACGTTTGTCGCAGAATTCTATCCTATTGTTCGTTCTCACAATTTTGACAATAGTATTAAAGTAATGTGTATCATCATGATGAATTGAGTTATATATTCTAAATTTTCAGATTTTGTTTTCATGAGATAACCCCACACATTTTTTGTTGTAATCATCATCTATGGTAAAAAAAATATCAAGCACCAGTTAAAGAGCAAATATGATATGGTCCCCAAATGTCACAGTAAATAATATCAAAAGAGAAGTTTTTTATTCATACTGACAAGAAATACATTACAAGTTTGTTATGCACAAAGGCAAACATCACAAACAGAACTTAACTTATGTTTGGATTTATTATCTGAAACATATGGTAGAAGCTTCCAATTTTGGAAAGAAGGATGACCCAAACGAAGGGGGACCTGGTTGAACTGTTGTGTGCACATAAACAGTTGCCTGTTGGTTACCTAGAACAGTCGTGATCCTAGTGATTGGGTCTTGTATCAAGCAAGCAGAGTCAGAAAAATAAATTGTGCATTGCATATAAAGAATTAGTTGAGCAATAGAAATAAGGTTGCAATGAAGCTGAGGAACGTATAACACGTTTTGAAGAGATAGAGATGGCGTCAAATGCACCGTGCCATGTAAAACTGAAACAATTTGATCACCGTTTGGTAAACCTATAGAAGTAGGTTGGGTATGCCTAACATTCGTAAGAAGATGAAGGAGACCAATCATGTTCTATGAAGCACCGCTATCCATGAGCCATGAATAGGATTTAAATTGCTTACCAGAAAGTGCATCATTATTGGAAGAGGCAGGGGTTAAATCAACCAAATTGACAAGCTTTTGAATAAGCTCAAGAGTGAGAGCTGAGAGAGTAGATGAATAATTATTAGACACAGTGAGAGCAGCAACTACGGTTTGAGTGGCAAAAGCACTAATGTGGAAAGTGCGATTATCATGAGTCTTGCCTCGGCCACGTCCACGACCCTTAGGGGGTCTCCCGTGACTGCAGATGATAGGAGTAGTATTAGTAGAAAAGGTATTAGGCGTGCGAGCTACATAACTTAAAACATAAGTTTTAACAGTAGTGGATTGAGCCATATGAAACTGAGTTTCCTATTGAACCAGAGTAGAGTAAGCCTTATTGAGAGAAGATAAATAAGGTTGGTTCAACAACTGTGTACGGATGGTGCTAAACATAGTATTGTTAAGACCTAATAGGAATTTATAAACGCGACCATCCGCCATTTCCTTTGTGATATGCTTGGTGACAAGGCATGCAACTCCAAGAGAACAAGTAGGAATGACTCTCGTAGCATTTAGTTCATCCCAAGCAGCACGAAATTTAGTATACGAGGTGCTAATAGAGATACCTTGTTGCTTAGTTGGAACATAATAGATTTTAATTGATAGATTTTGGGAGCATTCTAGATGGAATAGCGTTCTTGTAGATCATCCCAAAGGGCTTTTGCAGTAGAAAAATAATGAATATAAGGTTGAAGGAGAGGATCGATGGTATTGTGGATCCAACTATTCAGCATGGAGTTGCACATGGTCCAAGAATGAAATTCACCAGACATGATACAATTGGTTTGGTGAGGGAATCAGCTATGAAGGCTAGTTTGTTTTTTTGCAAGAAATGCATTTTTCATTGCCTTGGCCTAAACATCATAGTTTGTCTCCCCACACAGGACAACATTGGTTAGAAGAAGTCCTAGGCTATCAAAGGTAGGAAAATGGAAAGGAGACCGAAGGTCAGAGGGCTTGAGGGTAGCAGTGGAATTGGAAGCGTCCATTTGAGGAGGTTAGAAAGGATTGAAACTTTAAACTGATACCATATAAGGAATATATTTGGCCGAATTTTGTATCTTGTATTTCACTGTGGCATGAGCCAAATATATATACAAGCTGTACTTGTACGTTACAGAGAGCTACTGCTATTACAATTTGAATTTAAATACAATACTTGCTAATAATTACAAAAGCTAACTATAAGGAATAATAGATAATAATTTGGAACGACACTGGATAATAAGTTGATAGCCTTTTGTAATAATAACAAAATCTAACAATTAGGAATGACAGCTGTAAGAATAGATTGGAAGTTGAGGATAAAGAGCAGGATGATCTTATCTTAACACATGATAATGTTAAAATCTCATATATATTTGATTAATCTCTTGATTCTTTTAGTCAAAAGTTATACCAACTGCTAGTTTGAATAAAAATAATTTATAATTATGATTCTGTCACACTAATTAAAATAAGGTTTTTGTGATTGATAAGAATCAAGTGCAAAAACTATGATAAATTACATTTTGATTACTTAGACAAATTTCCACCATAAACACCCCCACACTTCAATTTTATAAATTAGATTTGGTTTCTCACGCACAAACAAATGAAAAATACACTTATATATGATATGTGCTTACCTTATAATGGAGCAAGAAAAATCTCACCATAGCCATGAAGCACTTGTGCGTGTCTTTTCACTATAGAGAATGCACGTAATAGATATCAATCGAAATCGACATCGTCGTTAAATGGAAAATTGGGAAACATGTGAGGAAGGTATGTGATCGAGGAGTGTTCGAGATGTTGTTGTGGTGTGGGTAGTTAATTAGTTATCGCATAAAAGACATGATTGGCAAACCTCAAGTGTGAAGTGCATGTTAATAGCAAATGCCATGATGTCGGCATCGATGATCGTGATTGAGAGGTTGCACACATCGTCCAGGAATGAAGAGCCATCGAAGCCATTCTAGGTCACAAGTCCCCACATTGCGAAACTTTTTTTTTTATAAATTTGAAATCATCAGATTCATAGTGGCCATGTCTCCAAAAAGGGTGAAATGAAAAATTCGGGAGTTCTCAAGTATAAAACATAAAAATTGTCATAGAATTGCCATGAACAACATAAGTCCTTGATATTCTTGATTTTGTTGTCCATGATAACGATCAAACACGAACAATGAACTAATCATTCATGAACCACAATCTACAAACAAATTAAGCCTTAGACGCGTGAATTCACACTATCCTCAAGGACTTATCTGCGTGATGTGCAAGTCCCCCAAGATATAACACCCCAAAATCAATTTGGGGCAACATAACTAGCAAGCTCTTTGTGAGAAAAAGTTAGGACCTCACAGAGAAAGAGGAAAGGATAAGATATCCTTTGCTCTCTAAACCTTCTTTAGTATAAAGGTTAATAGTAATTAATAAAGAATAATTTCTAATTAATACAATTAAATTGGAATAATTCCAATTAAAATATGACATTAATTCACATTAAAAATGTAATAAATTTGACTAAAGTGATGCATTAGCCTTTTGACATATTTAAACAAACTACACAATAAACTTCCCAGTTCTTTGTCTCCATCCCTCCCACCCATGAAAAAATGTCATGTCTGTTAGTTTTGGATGGTCCACTAACTGAACGATTTATTAAGACTTAAATTTTGATGTTTACAAAAGTATAAATTGTTGGTAATTTAATGAGTTGATATTAAGTGCACAAGATCACTTCGTAAAAAGGACTTAATCGTTATTTACAGCCCTAGTAAGTCACATTCATGCTTAAAGTGGAAAAATGTTTTGTTAAGATATATCCAGTGTCCAACACCCTGCAAATCTATTATGTTCACCTATTGTGAAAACTAGTTTATGCATTGAGCGTTCTTTCTACTCGCATTCACTTGTTGTAAGTCACATAATACTCATTTTATACTCTTATAAGTGACGTTCATCGAGTATGAAAAATGTAACTTTAGCCACAAAGGGAAGTGCACGATCCCTCTTTACTATATTCAGTTTTTCCTTTCTTTATTTGAATTGCTAACATTTGAATTTAAGAAAATACAGAATATAAGAGAATATAAGGTATTTACATAATATTTCTTAGAGGTCATTTTTGATGCAAAAGAGGAGCACATGTTGTTGTTGTTGTTGTTTGTACTTTTATTCCTTTGCTCTCCAATCAGAGCATGTCATGTCGCCTTGCTTCTAGTGTGATACAATGTTCATATCGAGACTCAATGCTAATCCTATAATGGATCATTCACTAAAGTCTATAAAAGGTAAAATCTACCAAAACTAGAGCACGAAAAAATATCATATAAAAATGAGCAAATCTCTGAAACGACCTCTATAAAATCATTGGATGATACATTTGATCTTACACTGTCTATTCTTTGCTATGCAAAGTTATTTTATATTAGAGTTTTGTTTATCCACTCGTTGAGTGTTTTGAGTCATTGTATTTATTCAAACGTTTGTTTTTGAAAGCCAAGAGTAACTTAGTGTTGAACAATACTTGAATGTTCTTAGATTTAGGAGAAGTGTAAGGAAGTGTCAGAAGTGGCTAGAAGAATACTTGTATAGTCAAGAGTGACAGGACAAAATACTTGTTTTGTACTCATAGTTTTGATTAGTATAATACTTTACTATTGCGTAAGGAGAACTGGACGTAGCTCAGTTTGAGTGAACCAGTATAAACCAAATGTTTTTACGTCTCTCTTAAGTGGTTTAATTAAGTATTCTCTTAGCTTTCTTTGTCAACTTTTTCTCACCAAGTGTTTTTTAAAAACCTCTTGAAAATATCTCTTTATATATTTACTAGACAATCAACATTTTTTTTCATCAAACTTTTTTTCTTATCAATGGGGGATTCTAGTTCGTATATCTTTCTAAACCTGTGATAAATTTTTATTTGAAAAACAATTTTATTTGTGATTAACACATTATTCAACCTCCTTTTAGTGTGATTGTTGTTATTTCAACATCATTTAATAAAGTCACATAAGTGGTAACGTCACCACCAGCGAAGAAACCATGCTACTGCAACAACGATAATCTTGGTTTTGATTTTGTTTAGATATCTTATAAAACAATTATGTCTTTGTTAATTACATGTATTAATTTATTTGTGTTATTTCTGTTATGAAAAATTTCCATATTTGACAACTTAGTTAATTTTCAATAGTTATTATTTAAATGAGAGAGGATGATGTTATGTTGAAATAATAATAAATAATCTTGGAAGTATAAAAGATTAAGCATTCTCATCGAAAAATGTTATTTTGATACAATAGTCTTCGATTTTATTGTGTGCACTTGAAAGGTGTTATTTCGATGGAAGTGGTTTTGATAGCATATTATACATGTGAAGAAAGAAACGCTTAGATAGAAGAATAAATTAGAATTCAAAGTGGAGGTTATAACGGTTTTGCGAGACAGACCACACGAAAACAATCAAAGTCATTAGATATAAGTAGATTATGAATCTATTGGTTTACATGTGGAAATCATATAATTCTCCCTTTATTAGTAGATGTCTATAAATAAAGATCTCTGACAACTATTTTCATTGGATTGAATTATTGTCACTCAAATCCTTAACACCACCTATGTTGCTAACATGAAGATGACTCTTGGTTTATAGGTCAGAGTGTATGTTTTCATTCCACTTTTAATAAAATTTGTTTTATTTTACTTTTTTGCATCTCTTTGAGCCCTTATCTCTTTTCAATCTTTATTTCTTCTCAAAACCCTAACATTTTTCCAATCTTTATTTCTTCTCAAAACTTTTACTTTTGTCAATCTCCATTTTTTCACTAAACTTTGCCTTTATCCAATCTTCATTGCTTATTATTAATGAAATTATTATTAGAATTGTTATAGCATATATGACTAAACTTATCATCAACATTATTACTATGAAAAAACATTTATATCGAAATTATCATTATTGAAATCACTAGAAACTTTTTATACAAACTATTATAATGGATATCACTATTGAAATTATTATCACTATTTTCATTAATAGTTAGGTAATTCTCTTAAAATGAACTTACAATAAAAAATGGATTATGTCTCACAATTAAACATTTATTTGTTAATAGAATCACTAATAAAAATTATTACTTGATAAGTATAAAATATTTTTAAATATCATTTATGATTTTCACGGTTAACAATTTGATATTTTCCCCTCATTTTGAATAAATTTATGTGCAGTACTAGAATAGCTTGATTGAAATTTCTTTGTAGAAAAATTACTAAAAACGCTTAAAGTTGGTTGTGCTAATGGATTCCAAAATCTTATGATTTTGTTGACTTTATTTTTGTGAGATGAATTTGAGTTGACACAATCTAATCTTGAAAAAAAAAAAAAGACCTGTAGATATGTAAGGGAGATTTTGTTGAAAATCTAGCTCTAATAATTTACGTTTCCAAATTTGTACAATACTTTCAATGATTTTTACAAAAGGAATTTTCAAATTTGTCTTGTTTTTTTTTAATCAATTTCGATTTTATGGTGATTGACACTATTAAATATTTTTGTAAATATGTAAAATGTACTCTATACAAATTTTGTCATGAATTACATTTAGAATTGTTTTTTAATGTATAAAGAAATTACTAAAACCTTGGTAGATCTTATATAAAAATCTAAAATTTAAAAGTTCTTAATTAGTTCACCTTATGAGCTCCAATGCCAATGCCTATAGTTTTTCTTATTATCAATGTTAGAACCTCATTGACATTCAGTGAACTTTAAATTTTTTTTAAAACCTTTAAATCCGTTATTCTTTTAATTCAAAGAATTTTGTTATAAAGACTTTAGTTCATTTCAACTTGAAATGATTTTTACATGAGAAATTTCCAAATTTTACTTTTTTTTAATGAGTTTTTATTTTATGGTGATTTACATTATTAAATATTTTTGTAAAGTTATGTAAATTTGTAAAATGTACTCTATACAAATTATACCATGAATGACATTTAGAAAAGTATTTTGAATATATAAAGAAATTTTTATAAATGTGGTAGATCTTATATACAAATCTAAATTTGAAAGTTTTTAATTAGTTTACCTTATCAACTCCAATGTCAATACCTATGGTTTTCCTTGTAACACCCCGTAGGCCTCCGACGTGTTAACATTAATAATATCAGATTATCGTTTAAAACACAATTCACATGGCTCAGCGGAAGTATAGGATCGTTTTCTTGATTTATTATGTATGGAATAATCAAAGCTTTAGAGTACAAAACCATACCACGCTGATCCAGTTTATCCAAAACCAACATAAACAAAACATAACAC
>PYAF01000552.1:801280-824248 GCA_007407185.1 Glycine tomentella
GTGTGTCGCGCCATGTGCCAGAACCACCAAAAAACTTAGATTCATGCTTAACTAAGCTTAACATATACTTACGAATTCAAGCTATTACATTTAGCGCCACCAGCGCCAATCCTGACTCCACCGGCGCCGCACCCTTAGCAGGGTTTTCTGACCTGAATCCCCGCGCTATCGCGCGGGGTTAAGCGTCGAAAATAACAGTTCTTACATTCCTTATTATAAATGTTAGAACCACATTGACATGTAGTGAATTTTAAATGTTATAAAGCCTTTAAATCCATTATTCTTTTAAGTCTAAGACTTTTATTACCTTTGAACTCACATAAGTACATTTATAAGAAAATCAAGAAACATAAGAATGAAGCATTGTTAAACTATAATTTTGATAACATTATCAAACATGCAAGTGAAAAATTTTAAGTTTAGAGAAGAAAATAGGGGTCAGAGAGGATATACTACAAAAATATAAATGCATATATCGTAATATGAATTCTAATTGGCAAGAAAGTAAAGGAATTGTGTAGAGAAAAGGAAAACAAAAATAGGGTTGAATTGTGTTTCTTAAAAAGTTTTGAAAATCTTTGTTAAAAGAAAACATGGTCTTATGAAAATGAGTTTAATAGGAATAGATCTAAATGTAAAGACGATATAATCAAGGTTAGATAAAACAAATTAGTGTAAAGAAAAAAATACCAAGTTTCTATATTGGTTGTCTCCATTGTTGAGAATATGTTCAGTTCTTTGTTAATCCACCAAGTTCTACTACAGTTGATCAACGTTACAAGTATTCTTTTTCTCAAGCCAATTTTGGCTCAAACCCAAGTAGTTTTACCATTGTCTCTTCATGCAAATCACTCAAGTATTCTTTGAATCAAGCCTCTTCATACTTAAAGAAATCTCACATATTTTTTTAAGGGTTCAAGAGAACACTGACTTCTATCATCTCATAAACGAATATGAGGACAAACTCAAATCTATCACTCTCAAATATACAAATGGTTTTGGGAGATAAGGTTCTAACTTAGAAAAGTTACAAAGAGGTTTGAATACCCAAATTGCTTGTTTGTACATATGTTTCTCTAACTTGTGAACTTCAAATCTTCAATTATTTATAGGATTCTTCACGAGATAACTGTTGTGATTGTGATGTCTTTGTCTTCATCTGTTAGCGAGAAGTGTTCGTTGAAACATTTAATGCATGTTACAAACTTGTTAAATTGGTCTAACAAAGCAATTTGTTTATCTTGTTGTGTTTGAATTTCTATATCTAGTGTCAGTAGACATATCTTATTTTTCATACTAAAGTAAAGTCAAACTT
The DNA here is from genome assembly GCA_007407185.1 of Glycine tomentella. Classification (NCBI taxonomy): domain Eukaryota; kingdom Viridiplantae; phylum Streptophyta; class Magnoliopsida; order Fabales; family Fabaceae; genus Glycine; species Glycine tomentella. The sequence continues at coordinate 802,596 of PYAF01000552.1, forward strand.
GTTTTGACACACCTTTTGATGTAGTAGGAAGCTTTTCTATTGACTTCTTTCTTTTTCATCCTTTTTGACAGATCTTATGAATAATAAAGCATATATTCTCTACACAAAGGATCAAATTATTAGAGCATAAAGTGTCTATAAATGCACAAACTTAGTATCCTTAGATTATCGTATGTCACAATAGACACAAACACCACGAGCTTTCTGATAAACGTTTAAACGCATATTTCATAACTTATTATTTGATTGCATAAATCAAAATATTGGAGGGTTCTAATTCGTATAATAAATTAATAAACCGTATTAAAATATGTGAGAGAACATACATTTTGCTCTTAGAACCAATAACCATAATGTGTGGTGTTATATGGACTTGTGTAAGTGTTTTGACCAAATAAAAAAGGCATGTGTAAAACTTCTTGGAAGTGAGTCATTATGATGTTGTCATCTTTCGCGATCCATGTCTTCTTGATAATCACTTATAACTTACTAAATGGTATATCTTCAAGCTTATTTGTCTTGAACTTCAAATAATATTTTCAAGAACTTCCATACTTAGCATTCTCTTTTGTGTGTTTGGTAGATGGGGAAAGAAGAGAAACAAAGAAGAAATAAGATAGTCCCACATGGGTCCACACCTTCTACACTCTACTTTAATTCAAATATCTCATATTTCCATTAACTATATTTTTATCTTCTCATCCAAACACGCTCTTCATTTAAATTCTAATTCTCTAAAATTTATTTTAACCCTTGAATGTGTTTTCGAGTATATGATTTTTTCACCTTTTCAACATTACTCCCAAACATATCTACCTTCTACACTCTACTTTAATTCAAATATCTCATATTTTGATTAACTATATTTTTATCTTCTCACCAAACATGCCCTTCATTTAAATTCTAATTCTCTAAAATTTATTCTAACCCTCAAATGTGTTTTTGATTATATGGTTTTTTGACCTTCTCAACATAACTCCCAAATATGTCTTCAACAACTAACTTTTATTTTAGTTTAAAGACCCGCACTTCGAGATTCACTTTCAACTAGCTTTTTTACTTAGTCAAAACTTCTAACATCTAATACTTGAAAATTTTTAAGTGACATCAAAAATTACAACTTACAACCTTAGAAAATGTACTTTCTGTTTATTGTTGTTGCTCTTGACTTGTTAATGCCTCTTTAGGCATTATGTTAGTGTTAGGGTTGTGAGTAAAATTTTATAAGTGTAGAGATTTTATGTCATGTTCAAAAATGGCTAATTTAATTTGTCATGAAAACATAGCTTTTGATTGGTGGTTTGAAGAGAAGTATATTTTGATTGAATTGAAAGCAAATTTTTGTAAGTTGATGTTATGATTAAGTATTGGCATTAAAATCAAGTGCATATATATTATTTAGTAAGATTTGGATGTCATTCGATTGCATGAACGAATGAGGATTCGATTACCAATTTGAAAGAAAGTTTATTGGAGGTGTAATGTTCATTTTGATTGAACAATCGAAAAGAAGTTTGATGGAGGTGTAATGCTCATTTCGATGGACAATCAAAATGTGAAAGTTGATAAAAAAAAAGATAAAAGCTTACAGGAAGTGTATTGCTAACTTTGATGGACAATCAAAATTTGAAAGTTGATAAGGAGACTTGTCTGATAAAACATTTAAAATGTTTCTTAAGTGTTTGGTGATTACAATTTGTGAAAAGATTTTTTGAAAACAAATCATTTGAAGACACAAATGAAAATTCATCGAAGACACGTGGCTTTCAAACACACTTTCGAAGACAATTATCAGTGGTTTTTTGACATAAGAAACGAAGACAGTTATCAAGATTTCTTTAACAGAAGAAACAAAGAAGACACTTATCAACAATTTTTTTGACTAATGGAACAAAGACAATTGTAAACATCTTAGATAGTTTATTTGAATAAGTTGTACACATGTATAAATTTCTAATTCGATCGTTGAGTCAAAAAACTATAAATAGACACGTTAGTAGTCATTTTTTCCTAGGGAGAACATTAGCACAAGTTCCATTTACACCATCACGCCACACGGGAAAAGGCTACCGGTTCTAGGAACAACATGTTTGAACCCATATTTTAACACAGTTTATCTTTTCTGTCATTCATTCTCTTTTGATCAATTTATTTTATTGCAATTCTCTTCTTCTACATTTCTTCTCCAAACTCTAAACTTTTTCTAATATCCATTTCTTCTCTAGACTCTTACTCTTTTATTTTTGTTCATTTTATATTGCATTTCAATTACACGATCAATTACACTTTTACTTCTGCACATAATCGAAAAATTTCTATTTCGATTTCATCAACGATTATATCTTTACTTCTAAAGATATTTAACTTTGCATGACATTCTGAATGCATTTTTACTTGTTCAGTTTTTTTAAAATTAATTTTATTGTTCTCCTAGTTGAAAGTTAAAACACTACTAGTTTAACCATAACAAAAAAGAACTCAATTGTGATTTTATTCCACTAAATAAAATAAGTTGTTTGAATTGATTAGAATCAATAGTAGAAATCAATATATTTATTTTCGATTACTCAAACAAATTTCCACCATAAACAGTTAGATGATAAACTTTTAATTTTTCTTCTATTTTTAACCTTTTAAAGTAAATATATGCAATCCATATATTGATATGAACTCACTTAAATTTAATTAAATTGATTTGATTTGAATTATCTGCAAAACTCAATCCAATTCTTTTGAATAATTTGGACACATTTTAGTAATGTTTGGTAAAACTAACTGAAAAACTAGCTAGAAGCTCAAAAACTTGTTGGTAATTGAACTTGTATTATAAGTATTCAGTAAAACTAGCTAGCTGAAAAATATAAAATGATAGAAAATAATAAAATCATAATTTATTTATAAAAAATAATTAAAAAATTGGATAAATATATTCAGTATAAAAATAAAAGAAAATATAAAAAAGTAGAAAATAATATTTTTAAAAATGATACTTTGTTTAAAAAAATTAAAAAAATATATTTATCAAACATTCAAACAATTTTTAATTAATAAAAAATTAAAAACTAATTAAAATATCTTACTAAATATAACCTTAATTCTAAATCCAGTGTGATCCAACCTTATCTCTTATGAAGAGAAGAGACTAAAAAGACATCAAATTAATACCTTCAATGCAATTAATAAAAGTACTATTTATCCTTTGTCTTCCATTTTGCCAATCATGTTCGTGTATATAGCATTATCAAAAATTCAATGAATGAAAAGGAAAGGTCTATTCTCTTCTCTCTCTCTCTCTCTCTTTATTCTTAAAAGAAAAAAAAAACGCTAGCTTATTCCTAAATAATTCTCCTTTCTTAGTCGAGCCGCTAATCCTGCCTGGCCAGGCTTATATAAAAAAGAAGAAGAAACCGCGTTTTGATCTTGTAAATCCCGTCCACCACAACAACACTCTCACACAACTCCCATCCAAATCCCAAGATTTCTACAAATCATGCCCTTAACCCTCGCACGAAACCTAAAGCGGCACTTCACACCACACCGGACCCATTTCACAACAATAGCCAGATCATAATTCATAACCTTTCAACAACCTCCTCCTCCTCGCCGTTTTCTTTTTTCTTCTATCAAGCCGAAATTATAGCTCCAAATTCACACACCCAATCCAGCCCCTTTTCGTCAATCACTCCCTCACCACTAAAGGGGGCCTAGCTTTGTTGAAAAAAGTAGGTGATTTTTTGTAAATTCCTACGAATAAAAAACAAAACAAAAATCACTCCCTCTTTCAATAAAGACTCAATTTTTTCACAACTTGGACTTTGGAATTTGGATCCGAGAAGAAGTGAATGGCTGACATAGTGAAGCAACTATTGGCAAAGCCGATCCAGTTGGCGGACCAAGTGGCCAAGGCAGCGGAAGAGGCCAGTTCATCCTTCAAGCAAGAGTGTTTAGAGCTGAAATCAAAGACGGAGAAGCTGGCGGGGCTGCTCCGCCAGGCGGCCCGCGCGAGCTCCGACCTCTACGAGCGGCCCACGCGGCGCATCATCGCCGACACCGAGCTGGTCCTCGACAAGGCCCTCTCCCTAACCCTAAAGTGCCGCGCCAACGGCCTCATGAAGCGTGTCTTCAGCATCATCCCCGCCGCCGCCTTCCGCAAGATGTCCTCCCAGCTGGAGAACTCCATCGGCGACGTCTCCTGGCTCCTCCGCGTCTCCGCTCCCGCCGAGGACCGCGCCGACACGGAATACCTCGGTCTCCCCCCCATCGCCGCCAACGAGCCTATCCTCGGCCTCATCTGGGAGCAGGTCGCCATTCTCCACACCGGCTCCCTCGACGACCGCTCCGACGCCGCAGCCTCTCTTGTGTCGCTCGCACGTGACAACGACCGCTACGGTAAATTAATCATCGAGGAAGGCGGCGTCGGACCCTTACTAAAGCTTATCAAAGAAGGCAAAAAAGAAGGGCAAGAAAACGCCGCAAGAGCAATTGGGCTTCTCGGCCGTGACCCTGAGAGCGTGGAACTCATGACCCACGCTGGTGTTTGCTCTGTCTTCGCCAAAGTCCTCAAAGAAGGTCCCATGAAAGTCCAAGCCGTGGTGGCTTGGGCCGTGTCGGAATTGGCCGCTAAATACCCTACATGCCAAGATCTTTTCGCTCAGCATAACATCGTTCGGTTGCTTGTAAGTCATCTTGCTTTTGAAACCGTTCAGGAGCATAGTAAATACGCCATTGTTAGCAACAAACCTACATCAATTCATGCTGTTGTGATGGCTAGTAATAATAGTAGTAGTATTTCTAATGGCAATAGTAGTGTGAAGAAGGAGAGTGAAGATGAGGAGAAGCAGATGCAGAGTAGGATGCAGCATCCCTTGGGTGATAGGTCAACAAATCAGATGCATAGAGTGGTCACAAGTACCATGGCAATGCATGCTGCCAACAAGCAGCAACAGCCCAATCAAGGCAATGAAGGAACTCTGAACTCGCAAGGTGGTGGTCCTCAGCCGAAAGCGAATGGGAATGGGAATGGTAATGCTAATGGCAAGCAAAACCATCAGTCTCACCAGCAAAGCTTCTCGTATTCCGGGATTAACATGAAGGGAAGGGAACTTGAGGACCCTGAGAATAAGGCCTACATGAAAGCAATGGCGGCGAGGGCGCTCCGGCAGCTGGCCAAGGGTAATGCGGCCATTTGCCGGAGCATCACGGAGTCCAGGGCGCTGTTGTGCTTTGCCATACTGCTTGAGAAAGGGTCCGAGGATGTGAAGTACAACTCTGCCCTGGCAGTGAAGGAGATCACAGCCGTGGCAGAGAAAGATGCAGAATTGAGAAGATCGGCATTCAAGCCGAATTCTCCGGCCTGCAAGGCAGTTGTTGATCAAGTGCTTAAGATCATAGAGAAGGAAGATACAGAACTCTTGATTCCTTGCGTAAAGGCTATTGGGAATCTGGCAAGGACCTTCCGGGCAACGGAGACGAGGATAATCGGTCCCTTGGTCCGGCTTCTTGACGAAAGAGAGGCTGAAGTGTCTAGGGAAGCAGCTATCTCTCTCACGAAATTCGCTTCCTCGGAAAACTACCTCCACCTCGATCACTCCAAGGCAATCTTAAGTGCCGGTGGTGCGAAACACTTGGTCCAGCTTGTGTATCTTGGAGAACAGACAGTTCAGATTTCAGCACTAGTTCTGCTCTCCTACATTGCATTGCATGTGCCGGACAGTGAGGAACTTGCTAGGGCCGAGGTGCTTGGAGTGCTTGAATGGGCTTCCAAGCAACCAAACGTGACGCAGGACGAAACCCTCGAGGCATTGTTGCAGGAATCCAAGGGTAGGCTGGAGCTTTACCAGTCTAGAGGTTCAAGAGGATTCCAAAAATTACATCAATAGGAAGAAGATTAAGTTATTCATTGTTGTGGTTGTGAGGTTTGTCAATCATTCGTATTGATCCATTGTTCTTGTGAGTGTATATACAATCAAATGCCTTATCCAATTGTTCAAATTTGTTTTCAACTATAAAGGGAATTGTTTGTTGCCTAATCCATTTGTTCTAACTTACCTTACCTTACCTTCCTTTCTTGTTAACCCTCTTATGGAATGTAGTACCCCATAATATACGCCAATATCAGCAGCTATACTTTGTAATCGTGCCTTTTAAACAGCCCCCGGTTGTTCTTTTCTAATGGAAAAGTAAAGTGTACTTCTGAACTTTTTTCCTCTGGGTTAGTCAGCTAGAAACCGCTACTTAAGTTGCTAATGGGATTCAATTTAACAATGATAACTCCACTAGTGCCATATGTTAATTTTCATAACGAAAAACCTATTTGTTATGTTGACTTATATAGGTCACGGCTAAAAACAGAGGCTGAAACATGTTCTTCTAAAAGATGTTCCAGTTTTCCAACTTTCTTTTACCTTCTTAAAGTCAGGAAGCTTATATTGGTTATGGATGAATAAAACAAAGTTGCCGAATGCCTTGTTAAATAAAGTGCTTTCATGGCATCCAATCACAAGTGAACAAAACAAAGTCAGGAAGTTTATATTCGTTATGGATCAATAAAACAAAGTTGCCGAATCCCGTGTTAAATCAAGTGCATTTTCATGGCAACCAATCAAAAGTGAACAAAACAAAGTGGCCGAATGGGTAGTAAAATCAATTGCTTTCATGACAACCAATCGAAGTTGATAATTTCCCAAACCTTGAATTGCCAAAGCAATTTGTATTATTCCATCAGAAAGTGAAAATAATAATAGTAATAATTTGCGAGGGGTAGTGGCAGCTGAACCCTCTTCCGCTAGTGAAGTCAGGGGCATGGGGACCAATAGAAGAATATGATCATCATTTTTGGCACGCATATATTCATTTTTACTGGCCATGTTATTTTTATGTATGCAAGCATAACACGTAGGCAAACGGTATTCTTCATGGTGGATAAATTGTTAGAAATGTCACTTAAAGAGGATTCAAACCTGTGACCTCCACTGAAGCAACTTTATATTTCCATCATCTAGAGAAAATGTTGCCATTACCACAAACCACGAGGAATTAAGGTAAATAACGTTGTTCAAAAGATTCTGGACCCTGATGGATTGACAGTTGAAGCCCACTATCTTTTATCGAGATATGGATAACTGAAAGATAGCGATTACGATAATATATCTTCTGTTCATTCGTGGTTTGGATAAGGGGTTGAGAGTTCAAATATTTGAAATAAAGATAATTGGGCCTATCTTTATTTATCCGTAACAGATGCCCCTCAGCTCGGTTATTCTAGTACTCTGGACGACCGGGATGTATCAGTAAATAGGACCGGTTAGGTTTAGAAAATCCGAGCCGAGGTAAGTTACTATAGCTTGCCCCTTGCCGAGGTAATCGGCCCGGCTGACGAAGCTTTCATAAGTCATATCTAATCACCGCCACTGCCGAGCTATCTCTTGTCTCTTCAAAGTAGCCTGAAAAGCTATGAGTATCGGGAAATGAAGTGACTTCACTCTTACAACTGCCACGTGTCTCCGTGATTGAATACTGTCATTTCTTTGCACGCTTTAATCATTTCCTTTCTGCGATAATGACGTCTTTGCCCCTTCCATGACTTTCCACATTCGTCAGTTATTACTCCACACCTTTTGAATTCTGACGGTTACTCTTTTTGTCTTATATGCCTTTTCCGTTTCATTTCTTCTTGTGCTTTATTTCACTTTTCGCATTCGCAACTTCTGCATTACCATTTTCATTTGCGCTTCATCTGTGCTCCTCGTTCTTCATTGTCGCTCCTCCTGTCTTCAACTTTTACTCATTCCAGGTATTCTTCTTTTATACTCTTCTCTTACTTATAGCCATTTTAGTTTTTTTATTTCCATCTTGCTCCGCTTGAGTCTTGAGTCTCGATATTTTCTTGCATATTCCCTTTGCTTCCCATTGTTTCCATTTCCTGTGCATCTCCATTATCACCCATTCCATGAAATATACACCTGAGGAAGAGGCACGAATCCGCAGAACGGTTCCTACTCGTTCTGCATTCTGGTTTTTTGGTGTTCCTCTTCCCGAAGAGGAGAAGAAAAAAGCCATGCTTCGGGCTTCCTCTGGTCCTGGCAGTTCAAAAGCCCCTATTCCCAAACCTCCCAATCCTTCTAGGTTAGGGTCCTCTAGGTTAGGGTCATCATCACATCAAAGGTCAGCACTACTTTCCTCAGAACCTAGGGTTCCTTCTAGGACTCCCATTCCTTCAAGTAGTGCCCCTTCAGACAATTCTGGAAACAGCCACATACCTGAACCACAGTTTGAAACTCGATTTGAACCCTGTTCAAAATGTGTTGATGAATTTTTATACTTAGCAAGCATTGACCTCAATAAACAGGATGATGCCTTACTAGACCGATGCCAACATAATCTCATTATTGTTCCTAAGCCCCTCCCCAAAGAGACCATTACTCCAATAAGCAGATTGGATCTTAGGGTCGGTGTGCCGATTTCTGTTGAAGGTCCTCCAACATCGGCTCGGGCCTCGTCGGATCTTAGTCCTTTGATGATTCATCCTCCAGGTACTTTACTAATTGTCATTTTTTCTACTGTCGTAGGTAATTATGGACTCGTCTCCCATGGAAGTTGTTGAGGAATCCTTGGCCGGGTCTCGTTCTCAAATTCTCTCTCCTGCCTTAATAGGAAGATATCCCTGAGTTACCCACGAGGTGTTGCGTAACACCTCAGTGCTGGATTCCGAAAGCCTTAACTCACTCCCTCTTGGGATTCAGGAGGGTTTTCATGTCTGCCTTCCCCGCCCGGATGAGCCTATTTGCTCTACCCGGGAAGTGGATGATCCCGAATTCTTTTTCTTTTATAGGGATGTAGTTACCCGGCTGGCAGTTCGTTTTCCCTTTTCCGACTTCCAAATGCGGGTGTTAGACCATCTGCATGTCGTCCCTTCCCAAATTCATCCTAACAGCTGGACTTTTATGCAAGCCTTTGAAATTTTATGTCAAAAACTAGAGATTTCTTGCACTTATTCCTTATTCTTTTATTTTTTACTGTTCATACCGGCCGATCAGGCAAAGAGCCTGCCGATAGAAAAGGGTGGACCTCATTCCAAGGTTGTAATGACCGCGGCCACTCTGACCGTAGGCTTTTTTCCTTGTACGTCGAGTCTTTCAAGGGCTTTAAAGATAAGTTCTTTAAAGTTGTTGCCGAACCCAGCCAACATCCCTTCTTCTCAAACTCACCTTCGGGATCCTGGAAGTCCCATTATACTGGTCTTCCAGTCATCATGACCTTCCTCCCGCTTTCTATCGTACCGACGAGACTCGATTGTCGGATTCCAACGCTTCCTCTACAGCTCGCATAATGTCTTACAAAGAATCGCAGAGTCTGACTCCCATAGCTTATTATATTCAATGTGGTTAGTTTGAATTTCTTTTGAAGATAAGAATGAAAATTCATATTCTTTCTTGTTAACATTCACTTTTATGTTGTTGTGCAGCGGTTGAAATGGATTCTGCTTTCGTTTCGAAGCCTGATCATCTTGTGGCCCTCAAATCTCGGAAGAAACGGAAGGTGACCAAGGGGAAAGGCAAGGCAAAGGCCGCTGATCCAATTCCAACCTCAGCTCCTGCTGGTCCCGTTTCGGAGGCCACATCAGTTCCTCCTCCGCCCTCTTCGTCCGTGCCCGAGGCACCTGTCGTCGACCTTGATGCCCCTATGGCGGATGTCGTCTCGGAAGCACCGGCCACTGCCGATACCCCTACTTTGGTGCCCGAGTCTCCTAAAGAACATATTCAACTGGTGCCCCGAACTCTTTGGGACAAGGGCGTCACTCGGGAATTTTTTCAAGTTGCTTGGGCGCCCAAAAGGTATGCTGAACTGGTGCCCTTTTCAGACGCTGAGATGGAGGAGCTGAGCTTGTTTAAGCTAGCCTGCTTGAAGAGTGCCACCTTGATTGAAAGCTTGGCAACTTTAAATAAAAAGGCTTGTAAGGTGGCAGCCGAGCTCGAAGCTTCTGAAAACGAGACTCGGCGACTTCAATAGGAGATCATCCTAGCTCGGGAGAGTGCGGCGACTTCGGCCAGGGAGTTGGAGGCATCTCGGGCCGAGACAAAGGAAGCACAAGGATCAGTGGCTAAAATGACCTCCGAGCTTGAGGCTTCCCGGGCTCAGCTTGAAGCTTCCCGGGTAGAAGCAGAGTCATCTCGTGCTGCTGTGACCCAGCTAGAGCAGGATCTATCTGTTATTCGGGGTAGGGCCCGGGATGCTCGCGACCGTTGTAATCAGCTGCTCGCCCTTAACGACAAGAAGAATAAGGACTTAGCTGATACCAACAATGAACTTAAGTTTGTTCAGTCGCAAGTAGTCCGGTCTACGGAAGCCTCGTTCAACAACGTTCTGGATCAGCTCCGCCTCTTAAACCCCGACATCGAGCTGAATACTGCGAGCATGCACTTCAAATCCTACGTCGGTGGTGGCCAGCTGCTGACTATCTCCGACAGCGAGGAGAAGGAGCCAAGCACAATGGACACGCCCGAGGAGGATCAAGCCCGGGGAGGTGATAGAGATGATTGAAGGGTCGGGATGCCGGTTTTAATTGTAATTTTAATTGCTTTCTCCGAACAATCTTTGAATATTTCATTTTTACTTGACAATACGTATAATTTCTTGCACAATTTCTTCTATTAATTCATTCGGCTTTTACCATCCTTGATTTGCTTTGCTTTTTCTGTATTTTGGCTTCAATGGCCAAGTATTATCTTAACCGAATTGTTGGTCGGGATTTAAATATCATTTTGGAATCATATTCCAGTTTTAGCAACTGTTAGTGTATTTCATAACATTAATCTATAGATGTAATTCTTTCGGTGTACCTGATGATTCATCCATGATTAAGTAGTTACGTCGGCTTGATCAGGGCCGAGATAATACAAAACAACGACTAAGCCCTCCAAATTTGTGCACAATATATAATTTCCTCACAATAAGGATTTTATTGATATTCTTCGAAGATTACATAAGTTTCATGATCTCAATGACAGATTTGTACGGGTGTCATATTCCCGGTTTACATAATCAATTAATGAGAAACACATGAAAAATTAACTTCATGATTCCTACTACAGGAAAGCACGCAATGAACTTCCATGATCCCTATGACGGACTCAATAGTCAATTAAAGGGAAACACATGGCGAGAACATTGATCCATGATCCCTATGACGGACTTATAGTCAATTAAAGGGAAACACATGGTATCCATGATCCCTATGACGGACTTAAAGTCAATAAAAGGGAAACACATGGTAAAATTTTTATCCATGATCCCAATGACGAACTAAAAGTCAATTAAAGGGAAACACATGGATTTTTAATCTCAGCTACACATTTTCAGCTGTAATATCTCTTTAGCTTGTCAGCATTCCACGTCCGTTTGACTTGTTTCCTTCTAAGTTCTCTAGCAAATACGCTCCTTGCCCCAGTTTTGAACAACCCGGTACGGTCCTTCCTAATTTGCTGCTAACTTCCTATCTCGGGCATTCTTGTTTCCGATATCTGCTCGTCGTAACACGAGATCACCCTCTTCGAAAGACCTCAGCTTTACCTTTTTGTTAAATCTCTGAGCCAACTTTTGCTTTCTATATAAATCTCGACAATGCGCCGCGGTGCGGACTTCTTCTATTAAATCCAGCTCGACGGCTAGTGCAGTATTATTGCCTTCTATCTGGGACATGTGCTGCCTTCTCCAGGATGATTGGCCAATCTCCACAGGTATCATTGCTTCACATCCATACGTCATCCTGAATGGAGTCTCTCCAGTAGCTGTATGGGCCGTGGTTCTGTAGGCCCATAGAACATAGTAAAGTTGTTCCACCCAGTTTGGGTCGGCTTCATGTATTCGTTTCTTTAATCCATCGAGAATGATTTTGTTTGCTGCTTTTGCCTGGCCATTAGATTGTGGGTGTTCTACTGAGGCAAAATGATGTTTGATGTGGAACCCGGTCATCATCGCCTTAAAGGTGTAGTTGGCGAATTGCGTCCCGTTATCGGTAACAATTTCTGCCGGAATTCCAAATCGCGCTATTATGCTACGCTCCAAGAATTTTTGAACACGGGCCAAGGTGATAGCAGCCAAGGGCTCGGCCTCAATCCACTTGGTAAAACAGTCAACAACCACTATTAGCCATCTCATTTGTCCTTCCGTTGCTTTAAACGGTCCTAAAAGATCCATGCCCCACTCATAAAAAGGTCACGGTGTTGTGATCGAACTGAGCTCGGATGGAGGGGTCCATAATATCTTTGCATGTTTTTGACAACTGTCGCATCTCTTTACATGCTTTGCTGTGTCTGCCTTCATCGTCGGCCAAAAGTATCCTGCGCGAAGGGCTTTTAATGCCAAATCCCTTGCACCCATATGTTGACCATTAATTCCTTCATGTATCTCGGTGAGTACGTACTCAGCTTGGTCTGAACTTAAGCATAATAGTAGTGGAGTATGGAGGCCTCGACGGTATAATTCGTTGTCGATAATTACATACATAGCAGCATCTCGGATCAATTTCTTTGCCTCTAGTCCTTCATCTGGAACTATCCCTTGTTCTAAATAACTGATGATAGGCCTTCTCCAGTCTTCTGCGACTAGGATGACCATGATGCACGTAGGCTGGGCGAGTTCCTGCTGGATGCCTGTTCTGTGGTTACCCATTCCTTTCGTGCTAGCCAACTTTGACAATATGTCGGCTCGGGCGTTCTCCTCTCTTGGGATATGTGTGTCAACAACTTCATCAAATTCTGCCATGATCTCCTTTACTTTAGCCAGGTATTTAGCTAGTAAAGGGCCCTTGGTTTGATACTTCCCCTCAATCTGCACTGAAACAAGTTGCGAGTTAGTGAAGACGTTGACTCTTGATGCTCCCTGCTCCTTGACCTGTTTTAACCCAGCAATCAGTGCTTCATATTCCGCTTGATTATTAGAAGTTGAAAAATTAAGCTGCAGTGACTGTTCAAGTGATATGCCCTCGGGGTTTTCAACAATGATCCCGGCTCCGCTTCCCTTAGCATTGGATGAGCCATCAACATATATTTTCCACACCCTATTCTCCTGTTGGGTGGATGATGTCGGAGTTAACTCCACCATGAAGTTGGCCAAGGCTTGAGACTTGATGGCGTGACGAGCTTCATACTGGATATCGATCTCAGATAGTTGAATGGCCCAATTCGTCATTCTTCCCGCCAAATCCGACTTGTGTAACACTTGCCGGATGGGCTGATTTATCCGTACGACAACGGTATGACTTTGAAAATACGGGCGAAGCCTTTTTGCCGTGGTGAGTAAAGCAAAAGCCACCTTTTCGACCTTCTGATATCGTAATTCTGAGTTCTTGAGAGCTCAACTCACAAAATAAACTGGCAACTGAGACTTGCCCACTTCTCTGACTAAGACCGCGCTGATGGCTTCCTCCTCGACCGAGAGATACAAGATGAGCGTTTCGCCGGGCTCTGGTCTCGAGAGTATTGGGGGTGAGGCTAAGCATGTTTTAATCTTCTGAAAAGCCTCCTCACATGTCAAGTTCCTCCTATACTGGCTTCTTTCTTTAATAATTTGAAGAAAGGAAGGGCCTTTTCCGTGGATTTTGGAAGGAACTGGGTTAAGGCCGTCATTCTTCCCATCAACTGTTGGACTTCTTTCTTATTAGAGGGAAACTGCATATCCAGAACAGCTTTACATTTATCCGGGTTTGCTTCTATCCCCCGGTGAGTCAACATAAATCCCAGGAACTTCCCGGCCTTTACCCCAAAAGCACACTTCAGCGGATTCAAGCGTATGCTGTTCTGCCTTAGTTTCCGGAAGGTTTCCTCCAAATCCTGGATATGATCTCCAGTTGCCGGCGTCTTCGTGATCATGTCGTCGATGTAAACTTCAATGTTGCACCCGATCTGATCTGCGAAGACCTTGTTCATCATCCGCTGGTAAGTTGCTCCGACATTTTTCAATCCGAAAGGCATTACATCGTAGCAATAATTTGCTTCGATACCTCGGAACGTCGTTTTTTCTTGATCATCTGGATGCATAGCTATCTGATTATACCCGGAGTAAGCGTCCATAAATGACAGTAATTGGAAACCAACCGAGTTATCTACAAGTTAATCAATACTCGGCATCAGGTATGAGTCTTTGGGATAGACTTTATTCAAATCTGTGTAATCAACACAAACTCGCCACTTCCCATTGGACTTCTTCACCATTACAACATTGGAGAGCCACGTCGTATACTGTATTTCTCTTATGAATCTGGCGTCCACCAATTCTTCAATATGTTTTGCCAAAGCTTGCCTTCTGTCCGGGCCGAGCTTCCTGTTCTTCTGTGCCACTGGTTTGGAGTCGGGATAAATTGCTAGCTTGTGGCAACAGAAGGTAGGCTTGATTCCAGGTATCTCGGAAGCCTTCCAGGCAAAGACGTCCTGGTTTTCCCTCAGGCATTGGATTAATTTGCCCTTGGTTTCTGGATCACATTGTTTGCCTACTTTCGATCTGAACATCTTTAAGCTCGTCGACCGGCTCTGGTCTCCATTCCTCGATATCCCGCATATCTAGCTTTACCAGATTGACTGGTTTTCGGGATAAATGTGTCTCGATACGAGATTCTGTCGGATCTCCCTTCCTTATCCGAGGTGGGGAAGATGGGTCACCTTCAGTTTCCTTGATGGTATTATAATAGCATTGCCTGGATTCCTTCTGGTCCCCGCAGATCGTAATGACTCTGCCAAGGTGCCCGATCATCTTCATCTTCTGATGCTTGGTGGACATCAATATGTCCCATTTGTGAAGCGTTGGCCTGCCCAGGATAATATTATATGGCGAGGAGAATTGGGCGACTGTAAATGTAACCCGTTCTGACTTGAAGCCTTCCTTCGTTCCCAGCGTGAGTTGAAGATCAATAGCACCTTTCAAACCGGTGCCTCCCCCATTGAAGCCTATCAACATGGTTTGACATGGCTTCAAGTCTTCTTCCCTCAGGTTCATCTTCTTAAATGCACTCAAGTTGATGATGTCAATCGAGTTACCATTATCAACAAATATTCTTTTGACCCAGAAATTGGCCACGGTCCCTGTTATGACGAGACCGTCCTCATGACCGGGTACTACTCCCTTCATATCTTCCTCGGTAAAATAAATCAACGGGGGCGTGGCTTTCTTGCTGCTCCCCTTGCTGCTTTCCTTGAACCTCGACTGATCTCTTACTGACATCACTTCTTTAAGATATTTCTTTCGTTGGTTAGCCGTATCGCCTCCTCCTCCCATTCCGCCCCGAGATGACATTATATTCGAATTCGGGCTCTGGGAATTCCTCGTCTTTCTTGCTCTTCTTGTCGTCTCGATGTTTATTCTCCTGTTGACCTTTTCTTTTGCCTTGGTGCCCCTGAGTTCGAATTACATATTGTCGCAGTTTGCTTTCACGAACAAACTTTTCTATTGCATCTCGGAGCTCCCAACACTGATCAGTCGTATGGCCCAGTCCGTTGTGAAAATCACAGTACCAGGAGTAGTCCAACCCTTCTCTTCTTACTATTGGAGGAGGACGGTCGACTTTTCTCATTTCGGTGAAAGCCACTTCCTTCCATATTTGACCTCGTGTAGTAGTCAGTGGAACATACTTGTCAAACTTCAATTCATACCTCCCGGGCCTGAAGCGAGGGTCAGGAATGCTTCGTGGAGGTCGGCCAACGAGAATATTTGCAGGATGTCGGTTGGACTGTCCGGGCTGTGCATTTTCCTGACGTCGGTTCCTTGGCGATGAGGGTTTTTTGTTTTTCCTCGGAGCCGAGTTAGTGATTTCCTTCTGCTCCAACTCCAAATATTTCTTGGATCGGATCCTGAACTCATTTAAAGACTTCACAGGATCCTTGTAAATCTACTTGGCGAGACGGGAGGATCCGTTGAGCTCGGCTGAGATGAGATGAACGTGAACCTTTTCTTCCAAGCCTTGAACTTGTAAAGCAGCTTCCTTGAATCGATCCAAGTAACTCTGCAATGTTTCACCGGGCTGCTGGCGTATTTTACCCAGAGCGAACTCGGATTTTGGCTGCTTCTTACTTGTCGCGAAATTTAACAAGAACTTCTAGCCAAAATCTTCGAAGTTATGGATGGAGCGTGGTGGCAGAGAATGAAACCAGGTTTGGGCGACCCCGGTTAAAGTGGTAGAGAAGATCCGTGAGATTATGGGTTCGTCAATACCTCGAACGCACATTTGCATGTCAAATTCATCAATATGTACCTGAGGATCCTGGCTTCCATCATATTTGGATAAGAACGAGCCGTCGAAGTCTTCCAAGAATTGAGCATCCACAATTCTGTCGACGAACGGGCTGTTGTTCTGATGACCCCGGCGATATTTCCTCTGATACGTACCATCTGTTGGTCCATGCTGGCGTATGATCTCTCCTATCGGTCTTTCCTCAGTAGTACAATCTGGGACGATGGCCGAGGAAAGGTGAGGTCCCTCGTTATACGATCGAGAACGAGATACTCTGCCTTGCTCGGACTGATCGATCGGGTCCCTATTGCAGGTCTCGGCAATGCGGGCCGATGTCTCTGGTCCCTATCTTCTTGCTACTGCATGGGGTCGCTCAGTACGCACCGTTGTTGTGTTCTCCACGTTGCGTACCGGATGTTCTGCATCCTGGAAGTGACGACGTTCCTCCTCTCTGCGTTTAGCACTGCGTTCGTCCAACTGGGTTATCAAATGTTGAATATCTTCCTGTCACTGGAGTTCGTAACGCTTCTCCAGATTTTCCATTCGAGTTAGAAGGGAATGTAGAGCATTCTGGATGAAACGCTGCATAGTCTCTGGTTCTTCCTCTGCGGCTGGTCGTGGGCTGGCCGGCGTGCGGGTTGCTGGTCCTGCACGGGATGAGGCAGTATGGGAAACTGCATCTTCTACTACCACATTTTCCAGGTTCAAATTCCTGGGTGGTTCGTCGCGTCTAGCTATCTGATGCCTTTTGGTGTTGACCATTGTGAGTTAGTGGGATTCGAAGTTTATCGTTCCCACAGACGATGCCACTGTTTTGCTCAGAGAGAATAGAAATGTCCAACAAGGATTGTTGGATGATTTATGTGGGATCAGGCTCTCTCTCTCAAGATTCTTATGGGGTTGAAGCACCTCAAGGAAGAAGAAGATTACAACAGGGATACACAACACGATTGGCGTGCAGTGTGTGCTGTGTGAATGGAAAAGAGAGAGTCAGAATTGTGTGTACCTTTCACCATGGTGAATGCTTTATTTATAGGATACTGACCTGGACCCTGATGGATTGACGGTTGAAGCCCACTATCTTTTATCAAGATATTCGAAGATATGGATAACTGAAAGATAGTAGTTACGATAATATATCTTCTGTTCATTCGGTTAGGATAATGGGTTGAGAGTTCAAATATTTAAAATAAAGATAATTAGGCCTATCTTTATTTATCCGTAACAACATTACATCCAAACAAGTGAAATCCTCCCCGCGAAATCCTCCCCTCAGAATACAAAATAGTCATCAAGCTAGAAATGGAGCTCTAAACGAGAGCATTGCATGAGAAGTTAAAAAGTATAATATTTATTTTCTTAAGTTATAAGACTGAGAATAATGATATGTTTGTTTACTTCATATTTTCACAACAGTTTCTATAGTATTTTTTTTTTCCTATCTATCTTCATCACATTACACATCTCATCTTATCCCACACTTGTCTTTCTTTTCTTCTGTTCTCTTTCTTTACAATAGAAATTATTAGCCATTCAAAGCCAATTCCGACAACAGCAAACCCCATCGTCCCACTGGGTAGTTCAGCTACTTGCATCAATCTACCCTACAATACTCTATCAAAAACCAACATTTAGGAATGCTGAAAGTGGAGCACAACTAATTCACACTCCTACACCACAAAGTTTGGCCACTCGTGTAGCATGCAAGTTTGATGAATGAGAGTGATTTTTAACTTTTAACCAAGCAATAATGATCGAAAATCAAACAGGAAAAAAAAAAAAGCAACGTGTCTTCAAAAGCAATCGTTTGTGTTAATTTAGTTTTAAAAGTATGTAATTTCTGAACTTGTTATCTGATAATAAATTAATCTTTCCAATACCAAATAAACTCAATCTGGAGACTAAATTATCTTAAGATTGATAGATTAAAGACTAAATTGGCAAAGAATGACTAATTTATCAAACTTGGGGATTAAATTATATACAAGGTAAAATTTTAGAAATCAAATGAATGTGCTACCACTTTCAGACATAATTATATACTGTATTACTTCAAAGTTAATCTTTCTATTATCAAACTCGACTTTCATTACTCTCCTTAATTCCCCTCTTAATTGATTGCCTACATGTATGATGTATCGCATTCATTTGCTTGTATTCTCGCAATGATGATTAAAAACAGAATCACAAAACCACGGGAGAGACAACATTACAATCAGACGAAAAAAAAATTCTAAATCAAAGTCAAAAATCAAAATCAAAATCAAAATCATACATTCCAATTTTCAAATTGAGAAGTGTTCCGCACCTGAAATCTGAATCCAACGTGGACGAAAGCATCATTGTGTCAATAACATCACACCCACATTACCATGATACCTTATGTAGTTTATTATGAGAACAAAAAATTCAATTAAAAAACTATAACAAACATTTATTTATTTTTCTTTAAAAAAAAAAAAAAAGAACAGAAAAGGCGATAATTTCCGAGTATGGAAAATCAATGAAGATCCAGCGGCGGCGAGGTTTTAAAAATTCAACGATTTTAGGGTGAAGTAGTTGTGGAGGTTCGACCACGATGATTTTGTTATGGAAAAGGAGTAATTCCATCATTATAGGAAGACAGTTCTACTACCGTTCGTTCAAACTTTCAAAGCTTCAGCACCTTGAGTGTCTCCGTTTTGAGCTTTTTTGCTCTTTGAGCACAATTGCTTGCAATTTTGGAGCGTTGCTTCCTGCACCCAGACGATTTGCCTCCTGCGCCCCATAGAAAACATTTATGATCCCAAATGGACAAAAATGCCCTTTACTCTCATTAGGCACGGACTACTGGGATATCTAATCCCATTCGCTCTCCTAACTTTCATCTCTCGGTATCAGTGTAGGCCCAGCAGAGTGTGTTTTTCAAATTTTTTATGAAAGAAATATTAAAAAAATTATTTACACAAATAGAGTGATTTTAAACTATTTTACATCACGTGTTATTTTTGTCATCTAAGATAACATAAGGCATTATCCTGAATGACACTTTGTGCTCATTTTTTTGTCTATAATAGGATACGTTACTTAGGGTAATGCCTCCTATTCTGATTAAAAAGTTATTTTTATATCAATTATAAATATAATTAATGTAAAAAAGGACAACAACCAAAACAAAGATGTGTCATCTTTAATCTTTAATGGTGTCTCCTGGACAAAAAAAATGAACAGAGTGTTACTTAAAATGACACCTCTTGCATTTTAGGTGGAAAAAACAGTTCATATATAATGTAAATAGTTTTGAAATTACTGTGTAAATAGTTTTTTATAATACAACTTTTCGTGTAAAAAAAAAAAAGTCTCTATTTTGCTCGTGTGCTGCCAACCCGCTCACCTTTTCCATTTCCATTTTAATGTTATCTTGGAATTGAATACCCAAGAAAGAAAGGATTAGATGTAAATCTAAATTGGGATTATCAACTCTCAGTTTTTCTCTCTTTTTGTTTTTTTATTTTTTAAGTGCAATCAAATGGCAAAGGAATCACCTCTTTTCTGTATTCCCATTGATAAACACAACTGCAATAATGACAACAGTCACATACATTGTGTAGAGGACCTTGTCCTGTGTACTAAATCAAGCATTAACCCATTTACGTAATTGTTATGTGATGGTATTTTTAATGAAGCACTCCCGACGTTGCTGCACCTCCGAAGTGTCTTGGACGCTACTGCTTTTCCTTTCCCATTTCCATTTGTGCGCCTAGCCACCAAAGCTCTTCCCCCAGAAGCGCCGTTTCAGCTATGGTCTTCCTGTTCTTTTTTTTTTTCTTTTTTTTTTTTTTAACTACTTAAGGTTTGATTGTTATCCGGATTATATTTTTTGTGTTATATATTCTACCCCCAACATGATTGCTAGAGTTTGAAGTTGTAAAGGTTAATTGAGGTGGGTCAAGAAGTTCCAGTCTAGGGGAAATAGGCGTTTGAGGAAGGAAGGGTAATGGAGGCATATTTTAAAACAATGAGGTGCAGAAAGTAAAATGTGGGTGCCAGAAGCAATACTCTTATTAGTGACGAAATTGGGCTAAATTTGTAAAGCACTTTCCATATAGCTCTTTTTTCCTACACCCACACATCTCCCTCGTCATCCCTTTTACATCCTCACATCCTCAAAAGACTAATCTAAATGTAATTTTATATTTTAGGCTTCTCAAAATGTAAAAGGGCGACAGAATTGACTATTTTTAAAGGAAAATTTATTCATTTAGTTTCCATAGTACTAACTTTATCTTTTAGTTATACACTTAAAAATCATTTCTTTTAGTCCTTGTATAAGCATTTTTAGATCTTTTTAGGTCCTTGTCCTTCCACAAATTTTACTTTTTATTCCTTGCTAATTTTGTAACAAAAGAGACCAAAGGGAGATCAATGGAATACAAAAGTGCTTATATAATGACTAAAATGGATGGTTGTTAAGTATAAAATCTAAAAGGGATGACTTTGGTCCTACACTTAAAAATTATCCCTTTTAGTCCATGTACAAGTACGTTCAAATCCTTTTGGTCCTGGCCAATTTTATAACAGTAGAAACTAATAGAGATGAATTTTAAATATAAGGACTAAAAGCTAAATTAAAGTTTATGCAATTATAGGGATCAAATAAATATTTTTTTTCTTTCAAATGAATAAATAGTATACAAACTAACAGTATAATATAGTTATCCAATCACAATTTTTTATGTATAATAAAATTGTTAATTTTTGCTTCAACTTCCTTACTGATTAATTAATAATGTAAAACATTTACATTGACATCATAAAAATTAAACTTTTTATAAATAGCCTAGCGTAATTTTTAATTTAGACAACTACATTTTTGACTTTTTGATTTGTTACGAATAAACTAATGATTTGAGACCATTTTAAGATATTTTTCCTTTTATTAATTAACTTAATTTTAAAAATAAGGATTTAAGTTACATTTTCAATCCCTTTCCAACTTTTTCCATTTTTTTTTTCTTGTAGAACTCTTTTCTCATTCTTCACCTTAGATGCAAACATAGCATAAGACATTGCCCAGTCAAGTTGGTTTTTTAAAGGAAATATCATTTAAAAATGAAGCAAAAACAGTCTAGATTTTTATAAATTTTTTGTGGTGAAGCAAAATTCAAGATTCTAATGATATTTGGCTCATTCTCTATATTTGATCAAAATGTCTTGAAAATAGTTTTTAAAAAATTAAAAACTTACATGACACTTGGTTTGAGTGTTTATTTTATGTTTTTATTTTTTTATTTTTATTTTTAAAATTTTAAGATTTAAAAAATATGTATCGAAAATAAAATATTTTAAGGTATCAATGTGTTTTCACTTTTGAGAAAAAGACTTGAAAATGTTAATTTGTTGTTTTCAATTTTGGGACTGTTTTTAAAACATTTTCAGAGAAAATATTTTTAAA
>PYAF01000552.1:824348-839281 GCA_007407185.1 Glycine tomentella
CTATTTTTTTATGATGTTATAAATGTGAAATAATCGTTAACTTTATTAAAAGAATTCGAATTTAGTTCTACTCCAACCAAAATAATCGTTAACTTTATGATATTATAGACTTTTTATGAAAAAAGAATTGTTTGATAAAGTATCAAATATTGTTAAATATTTTATTTCAAAATGAAAAAAAGAATTATCGGTGCTATTATTTGAGAAATGAGGTATTAGTGAAAACAATGTCTATTATGAAAAATAATCAAATAAACTATTTTGCCTCATATAATACAGACTATATATTTTATCAGAGACAATTATGCTCTAATAGATTAAATTATATTATTTTATCATATTTTATATCATTTTAAATAATTTTAAAAATAATTATATTGCATGTCTTTAAGGTTATATTCTATTCCATCACATATTTAATTTTTTGTTGCATTGCAACCGATGCAACATACATAATATATATGTAAGGTGATACTTGAAAGTCGGAGATACCATCACACCACGTACACTTATCCTAATATAATATCCGCCACTGCATTCGCTTCCAAATCTCGTCCACTCAAATCTTATACTCCTCTCTTGTCTGTGCAATCAAAACAACAACATTCATTCATACTCACTTCCTTGCCTACTGCACATTCTTCATCACTTCATTCAACATTTCTCTCTCCCTTAGCTAGTTTTACCAATGGCTGCTGCGGTTAGTGCTGCAGTCTCTTTTCCATCCACCAAGTCTACCTCTCTCCCAAGCAGGACCTCCATCATTACCCCAGAGAGAGTTGTATTCAAGAAGGTAATGTTTCACTAACATGTCATTATTGTTTTCTTTTTTTAAGACAAAGTTTCTCCCATTTGAATTAGAACTTCGTCTCGATAACCAAAGATGTGTAACTCGCTTGGTTAAATAGTGTGTGTGAATTATTGTAGTACCTGTCTTTGATTTTTACGGATAAATAAAGAATTTCATCTTGATAATCTTTGTTGACTTTTAATACAAATCTTTATTATTTTATCTAAGTTTTGTCAAACTTTTATTTTTTAATGCAATTGAGGATTGAGATTACAATTTTGGATGATCTGGGTTGTGAATTATGGTTTCTTTCTCAGGCTTCATTGCAATACAGAGATGTTTGTAGCAGTGGAAGGGTAGTTTCCATCAGAGCTCAAGTCACCACTGAGGCTCCAGCCAAGGTTGAAAAAGAGTCCAAGAAACAGGATGAAGGTGTGGTTGTGAACAAGTTCAAACCCAAGACCCCTTACGTTGGTAGATGCCTGCTCAACACAAAGATCACTGGGGATGATGCTCCAGGAGAAACTTGGCACATGGTCTTCACCACCGAGGGTTGGATACTCATTCGTTTTCCCTCTGTTTTCCTTTCCTTTCTTTTACTTTACCCCCCATAACCGTAAAGTAGATTGCTGATAAAATTTGGGTTTTTGAGCTAATATTAGTGTTATTATTGCAGGAGAGATTCCTTACAGAGAAGGACAATCAATTGGGGTAATTCCAGATGGTCTTG
This sequence comes from Glycine tomentella, assembly GCA_007407185.1. Taxonomy (NCBI): domain Eukaryota; kingdom Viridiplantae; phylum Streptophyta; class Magnoliopsida; order Fabales; family Fabaceae; genus Glycine; species Glycine tomentella. The sequence goes on from PYAF01000552.1 coordinate 825,869, forward strand.
ACAAGAATGGCAAACCTCATAAACTGAGATTGTATTCTATTGCTAGCAGTGCCATTGGTGATTTTGGAGATTCCAAGACTGTGAGTATCATGTCATATTTTACATTATTGTTTCTTGGATTTAATTTTTAAACACTATAAAACTTTTTTATTTATTTATCAATTTTGTTGCTTTCATACTTTGAGTCTTGTTTTAAACTTGCTTCAGTTGCTTGTCTATTGTACACCTGAGCTAATTTGAAACTTGAGTCCAAAAGGAAAATTATCCATAAATACCTAAATGCTAATTGACACCTGGTGAGAGAAAGAGGAAAAAAGAAGAGAAATGTAAGTATTATAAGTATATGATATAAAAGAAAGAGAGATAGAGATAAATGATAAGTATCGATGAGGTGTTTACATGTATCATTGCTCGGTCCAAAATTATGTGCTGAACTGCTAACTACCTTTCATTTACTGTAAACTCAACAATTTAACTTGACTATCTATTGTAAAACATGTTTTCATTTCCTTACCCAAGACTTCAGTTATGATCTGATATGATTGCTTCCATACAGGTTTCTCTATGCGTGAAACGGCTAGTGTACACAAATGAAAATGGAGAAATTGTCAAGGGAGTCTGCTCAAATTTCTTGTGTAAGGATGAGTAGTTTTAGAAGTTACATAATGTAGGCTGGAAGAAATTTAGCTATATCTTTTTTGGTTAATTTACTTTGTTATACTAAATGGTATCTACCCTTCTCTTACCATTTATTTATATTCCTCTTTATTCAGGTGACCTGAAGCCAGGAGCCGAAGTAACAATAACTGGACCTGTTGGGAAAGAAATGCTTATGCCAAAAGATCCTAATGCCACCATCATCATGGTACATTAATAGAAAACGAATATGGTAAATGTGATGGTCATGATTGTTGCTCTGATCTTCACCATTGATCATTGAAATTTTCTTCACAGTTGGGAACTGGAACCGGGATTGCCCCATTTCGCTCATTTTTATGGAAAATGTTCTTCGAGAAACACGAAGATTACAAGGTAAGTGTTACCTAAAACTAATATTCTTATTCACTTTCACTTGTAGGAACCAGAACCAGAACCAGGACAATATTATGCAGTAGATTGTAGAGTGCATAACGGACTTGATGGTTGGATACTGGACACTACTTATGATGAATGTTAATTGCAAGTGTTGGAGGGACTAATATTACCAGAGAGTGATTATTGATTAACCTTAACTTCAAAATTCACCATGAGACAATATTAAATTGCTAGTAGCAATTTCAAAGCATTAGACTATGCAAACTCATGTTTTATCTGTATGGATCTTTTAAAATAATAGCAATGCTTTTCTATTTTAGGGAGATAGTTTTTGCTAGCTAGGGAAGAGGGGGTTTGAGCCTGGTGGGAGAAAGGGTACCACCTGAGCTATTTCTCAAGTATTGCAAATAATTATATAACAAATTTTCTCAAGTATTTCTTCATGCGATTCATTTAGCCAATCTTATCTTGTGGGATAAGGTTTTTGTTATTGTTGTATAGTGAGCATTGGCAAACTGACTTGACTGCTGCATGTGAAGCTACAAAAATTTAACAATGTTAGTATGTGTTTGTAAGTGGACACATTTGATTATTAACCTTGTTTTGACATTTGTAGTTCAATGGTTTGGCATGGCTCTTTTTGGGTGTCCCTACAAGCAGCTCATTGCTTTATAAGGAGGTCAGAAGAATCAGATTTTTCTCATTATTTCAAAACTTCAGCAATACGGTTTGTTTTATATAGATATTCCAGTGCAATATACTGATACAACTTCAATTGTATGGAGCAGGAATTTGAGAAGATGCAAGAGAAAAATCCTGATAACTTCAGGCTTGACTTCGCTGTGAGCCGAGAGCAAACAAACGAGAAAGGAGAGAAGATGTACATCCAAACCCGAATGGCTCAATACGCAGAAGAGCTGTGGGAATTACTGAAGAAGGATAACACTTTTGTGTACATGTGTGGACTAAAAGGAATGGAAAAGGGTATTGATGACATAATGGTGTCATTGGCTGCCAAAGATGGTAAGACATTTTCCTTTTTTCTTCACACTTGAGGGGAAACCTATTTGTCTTGGTACATCATTTGGAGAGTAACTTCATTAACTATATCTTGTGTTTCATTGTGTACTATAGGCATTGATTGGACTGAGTACAAGAGGCAATTGAAGAAAGCAGAGCAATGGAATGTCGAAGTCTATTGATTTCTGTTCACTTGCACAAATATCATCTCCTACTTTGTGCTGAAACAAGTCTATCAACCCTCCTGCGTTGTGTAGATATATGACGACCCTGTAATTTTTCTTTGACGATTTTTATACTATTCATTGCCAGTTTTACAAGTACTATTTTTGAGAGATGATGCAATATAGATGAATCCAAGTTCACTATGTCATTTCCAAATTTTATCATTGGATGAGAAGTACTTAGGTATCCGGTGCATTATATATCCCAAACAAACTACATTAGGCATCTATCTAACCGAATCAGGATTCGTAAACAAACTTTTATGATGTTAAAAGGAAATAGATGTTAAGGCCCTCAAATAAATACTCAGATTGAATGATAAAAAAAATACTCAAAGATTGAGGTTAATATTATACTATAGAGCTTGATATTCAAATACTCAGATATATATACACAGACGTTGGAATAAACTATAGAGAGGTTGATATCTACTTGTTATTTTGAAAATAACAATTTTCAATAACTTTATCTTTATATATATAAAGAGAGGTGAGATGAGATATTCGATCCAATTATTTTTGCCTACTCAAATGCAGGATAATTTCATAAATATATGTAATAGCTGTTTGGATGTAAGCTTTTCTAGAAACACTTTTGAAGAAAGAAAGTAAGAAGAAAAAAATGAAATAAACTTTTTCATAAGCTAAAATGAATTTTCCATTAACTCATTTGTAGATGTCATCTCATCTTTTAGAAAAGCTGTATTGGTGAGGTTCTAAAAATTAGCTAATGAAAAATTTATTTTTACTTTTGAAAAAACTCATCCCATTTTTTTCTTCTTATTTTCTTCTTTTAGAATTGTTTCTAAATAAACTTACCAAAAGACACCCATAATTTTAATATATTCCATCGGAATAATCCATAAATGACGCATATAATCAATCCTAATATTTGTTGCCTTAGTGATGCTAATATATATTAACGTGTAAAATTAAATGGGCAGCTCTAATATTAATAAGAAGAAGACACGTCTTTTTGCTACAATCAATGTAAAAAGATTTGAGAATCGCAAACGACGCTGCATGCAAATTCTTTCAGTATTTTTAATAACCTTTTTAAAAACTACTCAATATTTTCACTTACTCTTTAATGCATACTCGGTTTTTGTATTTAATTATTGCTTTCATTGTAAACGACGTTTTACGTTTAATTGTAATTGGTTGAGGTTTTCGTTTGCAGAGTCCGTCACGATTTTAGTTGTAGCCTCTTCGTACGAAGCAACATTGTAAAAAGAGGCTATAGGAGAACGAGGGAAAAATGAAGAAACAATGGGAGAAGAAGAATGGAAGAACAAGAGAGGAAGAAATAACGACATCGGCACCACGGAGGCCATCTCTAGGCACGGTGATGGTGATGGTGATGGAATAGACGCCAGCAGCTGAAAGCCCCTTTGGAAGAACGGTTCTCACCCCAGGGTTTCGTTCTAAAAGTCTTAAATTTCCAATCTTTATGGTCCAACAATAGTGTCATTGATTTGGTTTTGGCATGACCACTATCTTTTGTATACAAAGGATAATTGGTATCACCCATTTGTTTTCTTACCCTTTTTGTTTCCAATAAAATGAAAAATATTATGTCCTAATTAATATTTTTTAATTCCCTTAATTGTTAAATATATTTATTTATACTATATTGTTTCTTTGTAATGTAAGAATGTGATAATCAATATTATTGGATTGAAAAATCGGAGGTTTTAGAATGGTCTTCAGGTTTTATAGGCTAAAAATGGAGGTTTGTGTTTTGCAACAATGGAGGAATTGAGCAAACTGAAACGTGTGATGATTGATTTCTGGGCCGGGGCAAGTTCTAGTGGAATATCACGGTATGTTTATTGAGATTCAGTAGTGGACAAAAACACCTGTAAAAGGTAATATTAATTATAAATGTTGCTATACTTTAATCATTTTATTATCTCATTTGCAACAGTTAAATTCATCAAGATAACATGACTACATATTTGTTGTGATGGTGAAAGCATAAATGTCTAATATATATTGGTTCATGGCCTTTTTTCATTCACATTCTTATTTCTTTTGGGATATTCCCTGTTGTTCATTTTGAGATTTATCTTATCTCTTTTTTATTAGATTATTTTCTGATAAAATATTAAAACTTGATTAATTCTCAAATAAACAGGTAGTAGATCAACTACTTTACTTTAACCAGCAATCTTCTTCCATCTTCAAGAGACTCTTTTGGATAAATAATCTATACATTTTATCCGTGTCTGATGCAAGGTTAATTTTGTATGTATTTTGAAGCATGGCAACAACTTCATTTTAGTCCACGTCCAAGGAAGATTCAGAACTTTCCTATGTAAACAAAACTCTTTCTCTCGGGTAGTTTTTTACTTTTTCCTATGCTTTTCTTTTGTGTTTTGGCCATGTTAATTGGAAATATAATTTTTTCCTATGTTGCAATTAAAGCTGAGTCGTTATGTTTATCCCTTTAAATGCACAAGTTGTGTAGGAAGATGTTTGAAAAACTTTGAATTCAATCCCGGGAGACTCTTGGCAGCTAGGCTTGAAAAGTAACATTTCTCATAGTAGGTTACCTAATATGCATTAAGAAAGAAATGACATATGTTCATTGATTCAAGATCCTGCAATATGACTCAGGTGACTATTATTTTATTAATATATGCACTTTGTCTCTCTCTCTCTCTCTCTCACAGAGTCTCTCTTTTTATACATGTGTATTCACACTATAGGCTATTTGATTACATATTTTCTTAAAGGAAAAGTGTACTTAAAGTTTTACAAAAAGAGCCATTGCATGACAATTGTTATAAATGTCTTACAAATTTTTTTAGAGTATTGAATGAAGTATTTTAAAATTTTAAGAAATTTAAAATTTGTAGAAATTAAAATACATTAATTAAAATTTTTGAATTTTTAAAATTTCTTGTTTAGATAAATCAATTTAGATTCTTAAATTTCAAATTTTTTGTTTAAATAAAATAATTTAAATTTCTTATATTTTGAATATACTTTTCAAAATATATATATTCCACTTTTACCTTTCTAATTAATATATATATATATATTCCAATTTTGAAAAACTAAAACCATAATTAAACCACTTTTATGATAATTATTGTAAAGCTTATGTTAAAAATAATTTCTTATTAATTATTAAGTCGAAGATATTATTTTAGAATGGAGCATGACAATTGATCTCAAATATTAACAATTTAAGTAAGGTGATGATTAGATTCAAATTTTATTGTTTGATATTAAAAAAATAAAGCAATAATTGTTTTTCTAAAAAACAAAAGATCGAATTCTTATTTTCTTATTTAAAATATCATAATGATAAATTTTATATAATTGAATAAATTAATTTTTTTAGACCCTAATAAAAAATGTGTATATTACTACATCTCTTTTCTAATTATCATTAATTCATGGATGATCTTCGTGTAAAAAATTATGGGATATTTAGTTTAATCTCTAACTATATCTCTTACAAATTTGAAATAATAGTCACAACATATACGAGACAGTACAAAACATTAGAGAGATTAAGTCCTGATGATTGAGTCTTTAATTATTTTTCCTGATTTCTAAGGTACGTGCTGTCAGAACCAAACTTGCAAAAACCAATCATGTTAGAAAAAATATGCAACATTAAGTTAAAACAGTTATTTTTTTTTTGGCAAAATTACGAACATAAAGCAATTGTGCTCTAAAAGATTTATGTATAAGCTTAATTTTAAGGATATTTATAATAAATCTTTATACATATAAAAGTAGAAGTGACGGTATTATTGTAATTTAAATTTTGCCACTCATTTTGAGGGTAAACATGTAATTATTCTATCACTTCTTTTGTTCCCATAATCAGATTTTTAAAACGTAATTTATAACTAATTTTGATTACAAATTATTTCTTACTCTTTTAAAACATAAGAATGGTTAAATATTTAATTAACGATTTTAATTTCTCATAAGTTATTTCTTATTTTCCGTTTTATATTCTACGTAGTGTAAGGATTTTAACAACTATAAATAAGTGTGTTAGTGATCAAGGTTCTCTATTAATATGAGTTCTTATAAGTCACATTGTCATTCTGTTTGTTTCATTTCTACTGATTGTAATTATAGTCTGTATAAATTATGATGCTGGAAATTGATGATGGTTGGTCCTCAACTTTTGTTGTTTTTTTTAAAAATTATTGGGGGACAAATTGGTTCCATTAGTGAGTAACAATAGCATATCTTATTATATTCTTTTCTTTTTATTTTCTTTTTGTTATTATTCGTTTAATTATCTGAATAACTATTTTGGTTTATATTGTTGTAACAATTCCTTCAAGTTTCATTAGTTGCACAGATAATTGTGCCCAATAGCAAAAGAAGGCATAGTAGTTTGGGCGCTAGGAATATTTTGAATATATCTATAGGCAATTTAGATCACATAGAAGTGTAAGCATTTACTATTAGGATGTTACATTTTGAACCGTATTTCATTTTGTAATGTGTTTTTAATATTCATGAGAATCACATATTGTTTTTTCTATTATCTGTCAAATATTTTAATTTCTAATGTTATTCAGTAATAAAAATAATGTCAAATTATTCTAATTAATACATTTATTTTTCATAATTTTTGGAAACTTAAAACTTATTGGGGGTAAAGATAACTTAATTGTAATTAGAAGAAATAATTTATATAGTTATTGAATATTGTAAAATTTCTAAATTTACATTTTTATTAAGATGTTGGAATTGCATGTTTATTAAACTTTAAATAAAAAATTGTAACTTGAATTGAGTTTCGAAAGAATAAAATAATATTAATAAAATATTAGATGAGAACTTAAATATAATCATTAGTGGTATAGATCCTAAATTTGGGATCTTAGACCTTTTTTGGTGGACCCCAAAGTGTCACATAAAATTGAAGATCTCTTATATTTTTTCTTTAGGGGTAGATCTCATTTTGAGATCATAAGGAGGAAGAGAGGAAAAAAATTTATTATTTTTTGAATAATGTGCAAATCTTTAGGGTTTTTCTCCAAGAACTCATTCTCCATGTTGAATATCTTTTCACCTCCTTTATTAGGAGATCTAGTGAAGATCAGATCTTGAGCTCAAAATCCTTACTTATGATTTAGCACTAAAGATATTCTTATGCCTCAAATTTTTAGACAAGGCCATAATTTGCATATTCATATAATACACTAAAGTGTTACGTGCTACTTTAAAAATATGAGACGAATCATGAATATGATTAAAATAGATAGCTACATGGTATATAATTAATTCATTTTTTATGTTTTACTTTTATCTGATAAAGATAATTTTCAATGTTGTAACAAAAGAATATATTTACTAATAAAGAAAAAAAGATGTGTTTTTAAAGGAATAAAAAATCAGTTGTGTTATGGGTGTTATCAATTAATTTTCACAAAGATACTTGAAGGAGTTGACAAATGCTTTTTGGATTTGAATCTAACTTTGGGTTGGTTTTAGGTATGGATAATGCTCTTATAGTGTGAATTGCTAGTGGAGTTGAAGAAAACTTTCTCCTTAGACCCAAAGTTCTCTCATTTCTTCCTTTCCTTCATCTCAAAGAAAGTTCCTTGAGTTTGATAGTTAAATGAAGTTTTATCATTTTCTATACTTAGGTTGTTGTGGATTGATTTCAAGGTTGATTGAAAATGAATCATGTTGTTTAAAAATAGAAGTTTAAGCTTGAGTTTTGAAATTGGTGTTTTTGATTGTTTGACGAATATTGATGAAAGTTCTTATTTGTAAAGAGTTTTAATGTTGTTTACGTATTGGAATTGATAGAAAATGGTTTGAGTTTGTTTTAGGATGATTTTAAAACCATGAGAGACAATTCTACATAATTTCAAAATTTTGTAGAATTTGCATCCAAGATCAATGTGACATCCAATGATCAGTTTTGAGTCCAGAAAAAGCAGTTTTTGATGTGAATGTGATTTATGTTCATTTTCCTTGTGAAAAATTATTTGTTTTGAGATCTTAATGTATTGATATGATATGAGATGTGGTTGAGATGATGTTGTTTTTATTATTAGAGTTGACTTTATGTTGATATCATAAGATTCACATTCATATGAGTTTTTGGTGAGTTGTTTGCAAGAATTCAAGGTGTTGAAATGTCTAGATATGATTATTGAACTATATGTGAGTTCATGAGTGTGATTAATGTATGAATGGTGAATCTATGATATTATAACCTTTTATGATGTTGAGATTGGTGAATGAATTCATAATGACAAGTGATATTGATTTGAATGATCATAACATTGCATGCATTAATGAATGACATTGCATCAAGTAAACATGTATGTTGGGGGGTGCTAAGAAGGCCCTCAACCTAGTGCTGGGGTTGTCATGATGGCTAATGTTGAATAAACCTATAGAGTGGATGGGTGGGCGAATCCTTAGATATGTTAAGGTCTTTGCAACCCTTACCGAGGTAAGCCACTACCCACGCTCATCCATTTTTTATAAAACCACACTTCTTCCACAAGGTTAATTCGAGTCTCTTGATTAGATCATAGAGTCTGACTATGTTAAGGAATGTAGTTGGGTTAATCGCTCAAAATGTGAAATCTTTCGAGAATAAAGAGTCAGCATGACATAACACGATAATTAGACATGTAGATTTATAATTGTAACTTGAGAATGATGTGTTGAAATATCAAAACACACACTAGAAGGAGTTGAATAGTGTGTTAATCAAAGATAATATATTTTCGCAAAAGAAGGAATGACATAACTGGTTGTATCGTCCAATCGTTGTAAACAAAGTTTTCACAAAGGTTTTCAATAAACACTTGGTGAGTAAGTATGTCAAGATGAACTTAAAAGAATATTTAAAAAAATAGCTTAAGAGAGAAGTAAAAATACTTAATTTATACTGGTTCACTCAAACAGAACGTCATCTAGTTCTCCTTTACAAAATTGCAAATGGTTCCACTAATTAGAACATGATTACAAATAAGTATTTTATGTTGTCACTCTTGACTACACATGTATTCTCTAAGCCACTATTAACATACCCTTCGACTCCCAATGAATCTAAGAACACTCAAGTTTTTTTTCCCACTAAGACATTCTTGACTTTCACAAATAAAAGTTTAAATGAATACAACGAATCAATAACATTCAGAGAGTGAATACACAATATAGCTCAAATACAAATAAACTTTGATTAACAAAGGATGAACTAGTTAAGTGCAAGTGTGTTGTCTATTGATTTTAACAGAGTTCACTTTAGAGAACTTCTTTTGGTTTTTACTTGATATATTTTGCTATTTGATTCTTAAGCATGATATACCTTTTATAGAATTTAATAAATGATTCGTTACGGGATCAACACAAGTCTTGAAATGACTCTTTGTCTCACAACTAAACGCAATGAAACGTGGTACACTCTGATTGGAGAGAAAATGAATAAAAGTACAGACAATTGAATGTTCTCCTTTTCTGCAACGAACACAATACTTGAGGGAATATTCTGTGAATTCATTCTATTATGTTCTTTCCTTAAATTTAAATGTTAGCAATTCAGATAAAGAGAGACAAATGTGAATATTCAAAAAGCAACTCCATGCACTTCCCTTTGTAACTAACATAGTCCTCTTGTACTTTGTTGGACGTCACTTATAAAGATATAAAATGAAGTGTATAAGTTATTTAAGTCCAATGGTTGTGAAATAAAATGACTCAATGTGTAAACATTGATTTTCTCAATAAGTGGATGCGGTCAATTTAACAACGCTGAATATATCTTAATAAAACAGATTTCCACATATGAATGAACACATACTTACTGGAGTTGTAAAGAACGATATAATAACGCGTTAGCTCGTTTATATAGTGAATTCTGTTTAATTAACAATAATTTATTAGTCCATCAATAATTTATATTTTTGTAATCATCAAAATTCAAGGTAGGATGGGAGTCCAGTGGTTAGTCGACTCTCCAGACCTAACATGTGTTACTTGAGGGGTTGTTGGAAAAATTAAGGATTTATATATCTCTTTTAACATGGTGATCTTATATTTCTCTTATATGTTGTTTCTTGTAAATGAGCTTACCTTTGCTTGTTCGGTTGAACTATGATGGTCGTGTAATTTGGTACGGAGCATATTATGATGTAGTTTATGAGAAACATGTCACTCGTGGTTGATGTGGACTTGATGGTGGGCTTAGGAACGAGATATGACCCTTGGTCTTTTATTTATGTTTTGTCTTAGTAGAGATCAACTTAAGATTTATATATATATATATATATGTGTGTGTGTGTGTGTGTGTATGTATGTATGTATGTATGTGTATATATATATATATATATATATATATATATATATTCATGGATCTATGTTGTATTTATTTCTTTAAGGGGATCCTTGAGAATTGTTTGGAGATTTGTTTATGATGTTTTGATGATGTAGTATCTCCCAACACAAGTACCTTTATTTTTTATGACTTGAGTATCTTTTATGGGTGATATTTATGATATGCTTGTATTCATGAAAAATTTATATGTATTTTCATTAATTAAACTAATTCAAGAGTTTTAAAAGGATTAAAAATGAATCTTTTCACATTGAAATCTTAGTATTTTATGTAATAGCATCTGAAGTCGTTATAGCATTGCTGTCAACAAGATGCTAGGATAGTGGAGATGGGGCGATGGAGGGAGGAAAAATGGTTGTGGTACGTGAAGTGGATGCGTCATCTCTTTGTTTGGGAAACAAAAATGTGGGGAATGCTGAAACAGATTTTAGATGCACAAAATTTGGTTGCGGATAGTAAGGACTCATGCCTATGGAATGAAGTTGGAAGACAGTGGCACATTTTCTTGTGGATTGGAATCTTTAATGGAATAAAATTGTTCCTTTAAAAGTTATAAATTTTGTCTGGAAGGCAATTCAAAATAAAGTACCCAAGGGTCGATTTGGCTAGGAGACGGGTGCTGGGTAGTGATGAGGTGCGATGTAATCATTGTATGGTAATGAGGAGACTGTGGATCATTTGTTTTATGGTTGCAATATAACAGATCAGGTGTTGTCGTTGTGCTTGCGTTGGTTGGGAATTAAGACTACACTTCATAATAACTTAACGTATAATATGGAGCAGTTTAATGGCTTGCAATGTTGTAGCTTGATTGTCAAAGAAGGATGGATGGTTATCTGGTTTGCAACAGTTTGGGCTTTATAGGGTGCAAGAAATAAATCTGTGTTTAGGGAGAAATCTGTTTCGGCGTTAGAGATTGTGGAACATTTGTAAATTCTATCTTGGAAATGATATCCTTTGGCAAGTTGGTTATCTAATCCTCTATCTTGTCTAGCTCGTGGAAGGTTATCTTAAGTATTCTTGAAACGGTATCACCCATGGAGGATAAAAGCAATCTTGTAATGAAAGCAAAAGGAAGAAGAAGAATCTTGGAAAATAATGTTTCTATTTATTTATTAACTTCTGGTATATCGCTGAAGCTATAAAAGCCAGATATATATATATATATACAACATAAACAGAGTTAAAATAACTAACCAACTAACTCTCAATTAACTAACTAGAGTTCCACTACTAGTTACAGATATAAAGATCAAATTAACAAGCTAAGAAGTATGTTAACATTGTAGCTGATGAAAGTTTTATCCAAGGTCTGTTTGTCCTTCTGTCAAGGTGTGATCATAGTGTTGTAGGGTTGTGTTGGTCATTATTTGCACTTCCTTTAGCTTTGAGGCTTTCTGTAGTTTGGCCACAACCTTGTTTTGGTATCTAGTTTGCATTTTGCTTTGGGTCTGTTTGGGTAAGTTTCTCTAGAAGTACTTCTAGAAGAAGAAAATAAGAGCAAAAAGATGAGATGAGCTTCTCCATAAGTAAAAATAAGCTCTCCATTAGCTAATTTGTAGAAGTTCACCAATGTAACTTCTCTAAAAGATGAGATGACATCTACAAATTAGCTAATGAAGAACTTATTTTTACTTATGGAAAAGCTTATTTCATTTTTTTCTCCTTACTTTTCTCTTCTAGAAGTACTTCTAGAGAAGCTAACATCCAAACAAAGAGAGTGTTGTTCTATGCAGTACTTTTCTTTGTACATATTGTTTTTTGAGGTGGTCATTTCTTATGGCTTTTATTGATAAAATTTTGCCTTAAAATAAAAATACTAAGTATTTTCTCAATAAAAAGTTCTACTGTGGTTTTACACATTTCATTTTTCTTAATAAATATTATTCAATTTCCCATTTCTATTAAATAAAAGTAAATAATTGAACATAAAATTTTGGTGTCGGTTAGATAAAAAAAATTAAGTAAAAATTATCATATTTTTTCTGCAAAAATCTATACTTATTTTTACAGTTAAATAAGAAATAAAGTAGAAAAAATATTTTAATCATTTATTCATCTCGTGCTTCACACAGATAAAAAATTAGTTATAACTTATAACATAAAGTGATAAAATAATATTGCATCAATATATAATAATACTTTATAATAAATTTTCAATCAATCGTATAAGTTATTCCTAAATTAAAATTAGCTAATGGGAAGAGTTTTTAGAATATTTCCAAAGGGAAAAAACTTAATATACCTATATTGAGTATTTTAGAGCATATTAAATTAATCTAGGTGATCTTCATTAGTCACATCACATTTAAGATACTCATACAATTTGTTTCATCAGTAAAAAAATGTCAAACAACTCATTTTTTTTATATTCTTTATTTCCAATTTATGTTTGCCTCAAATATTGATAATTCCGTATTTAATTCATATTAGTAGTTATCTGATTTTCACTCTGAAATAATTATTAAAATCTACAATAATATAACACAAAATTTTTATCACAATAATGAGAATGAATATTTTAGTATTTTGTCTAAATTTTGTATTAAAATACTCCATTTGTTCTAGTTTATATGACTTTTTAGAGAAAAAAATTGTTCTGAAATCAATGTTGCATAATTTTTTTTTTCAAGACTACTCTTAATCGATACTTAATGAAAATAATGTATAATAAGAATAAATGAGTAATTAATTAGGGAGACAAAGAGTATATTAACAAGTTACCAAATGTTTTTTTATATTAAATTCAACAAATTAATTACATTATTGTGTCAAAATTTTAAATGTCAT
>PYAF01000552.1:839381-852134 GCA_007407185.1 Glycine tomentella
AATACATAATTTCTATTGTGATACTAAAAAAAATATTAAGTTTCAATTTAGAAATGATATAAAAATAATCGATTGAAAGAGATATTAAAAGTTAAGAAAATCTTTTAAAAATATTCCTTTAAAACCAAAACTCCTAACATACAGTTCTCTTTGAAAGATAAGTCTTTATTTTTTTCCCTAAGGATTGAAAGATAAGTCTTAAAGATGATAATTGAGATTTATAATATAAAAATAAATTAGAAAAACATTTAAAAGGAATGTAAAATTTAAAAATAAATTAAATGTTCCTGTCACAAATCTATGTATATTAATCTTTAAAATAATTATACAATTAAGCATGGATAAGTTTTTTTACAGCAATCATGGATGAATTTTTTGGTAACGAATCATGGATGATTTAAAAACGTTAAAATTATTTTAATTAATTAATTAATAATTAATAATCAATAATTAACAGTAATAGGTAAGAATGGATTTGATTTATAGATAGATCCCTTGGTATTGCAGCTCACCTCGAATATATATATATATATATATATATATATATAGAGAGAGAGAGAGAGAGAGAGAGAGAGAGTACTATGTTGTTGGCATTTCACCGCTTGAGGTTCTCTTTCTAGTTTCTAGGGTTTGTTGGGTCTCAAAATCGAAGCGATTTCGATGGCGGAAGAGCGATTCACGGGCGTGGTGCAATGGTTCAACAATGGCAAGGGCTTCGGCTTCATCAAGCCCGACGACGACGGCGAGGATCTCTTCGTCCACCAGTCCTCCATCAGATCCGACGGCTACCGCACCCTCCTCGAGGGCGACCGCGTTGAATTCGCCATCGCCACTGGCGATAACGACAAGACCAAGGCCGTCGACGTCACTGGCGTCGGCGGTGCCCCTCTGCAGCCCCGCGCCGCCGCCTCCAACAATCGCGCCGGAGGATCCGGCTTCGGCGCCAGACGCAATGGTGGCAGCGGCGCCGCGTGCTACCAGTGTGGTGATTTCGGCCACCTCGCTAGGGATTGCAACAGGAGCAGCAATACCGGCGGCGGTGGAGGCGGCAGTGGGGGTGGTTGTTTCAATTGTGGCGGGTTCGGCCACCTCGCTAGGGATTGCATGCGCGGCGGTGGCGGCAACGTCGGTGTAGGCGGCGGTGGCGGGAGCGGCTCTTGCTTTAGGTGTGGCGGAATTGGACACATGGCGAGGGATTGTGCCACCGGGAAGGGTAACGTTGGCGGCGGAAGCAGCGGTGGCGGTTGTTTTAGGTGTGGGGAGGTTGGTCATTTGGCTAGGGATTGCGGCATGGAAGGAGGGAGATATGGCAGTGGTGGTAACACTGGTGGCGGCGGTGGAAAAAGCACGTGCTTTAACTGTGGTAAGCCAGGGCATTTTGCGAGGGAATGTGTTGAAGCTTCAGGGTGAAGTGAAGAAGGGTTTGTGACGTTTTGCGAAGGGAGAAAAAAGGTGGAATAGTACATATTCTCTCTTTTAGCACCTTTTAACAGTTATTAACTTATTATTATTTCGGGGAAGTTTATACATATGGCAAAAAAAAGATTATGTGGTTTTGGGTTTTTTGACTATGGTACTGCTTCAGCAGGCGATTTTGCCTTCTCTTGCCTTTCTTGTTACATAACTGTTGAGATTTATATCTTACTTTATTTGTCTGAAAGGTTTATTATCAATATGATCATAAATTTAGACTCAAGTTCTCGAGAGATTGTGGAATGTGGACTGTGGAGTGTTCCTCTTTTCAATGATGCCTGGTTTGTGACTTTGTGTGCTTGGACTTGATCAATAATTCATGTGAATATTAATTTGGATTGAATCTTGCAACAATGGAAACAAAGATTAATTGAAGGAGATTAATGATAGCATTTGTTCCGAAGGAAAATCCCAATCTGATAAGTTTTTGAAACATGAGAAGTATTAGATTTCTACATTTACCTTATTTCTACTTATTTAATCAGAACTAGATTATTCCTCACCTTGCCACCATTTTAAGATTGCTTACCATTTCAATTCTTATTAGAATGATAGTGACATAACTGTTGGTAGTCATATTGCTGGCTTAATTACTTGGCTAGTTGGCTGTTATATTCTGGTGAATCATTTGAGCTTCTTTAGTGAGATTAGGGTGCATCTCATACGAGTTTTACTGGATTTGGATTTTTTGCATTACTTCTACTCTGGCTTTTTATTACGTGATTCTAACAGGGTATTCCCCAAATTGCACTTTTGAACTCCAAACCTGTGAAGTGTGAAGTTTTTTCTCTTAATTATTTCTCAGTTGTCACGACTTGTTCCTCAGGGGAAGTTTGTTCACATAAGAACTTAGTTTTTCGATTGAAACACATTCTAGTTCTTTTCTTATAGTTTTTGTTTTGTGGTTTAGCTATATTGGGTCGGGCTTGTGACCAAGTTAGTCCTTTCTGTGCAAAATCTAGGGATACTATCAATGTTTTGTGCCTTTGCGAAATCTAAGATCCAGATTACAGATCTGTTTTGTGCTACCTATACCTAAGAAGCAAATGGCAAAACAGGGATATTATTAATATTTCTTAGTTTCACATTAAAAATGGTCACTGTGTTGGGTTGAGTTTTTTTCTTCTTCCAACAATCTAAACCAAATCAAATTGAGCAAATTTAATTCGATTGGATTGTGTTATTATGATTATTTAATGTTGTAATCACCGATGGAAAAAAAAAAAAAACTCTGGTGAAGGGCCTTGGTGCAATAATTGTTGCGGCAGCATTTGTATCATGCCATAAAACTTCCCAAAATTTCTTGAATGAATGCCATTTTTACCCCCCTATACCTCGAGCGGCATCTTTCATCTGTTGATTGCGTTAAGTTGTAAGTTGCTAGCAACTTTAGTAAACATTAGTACTATTAAAGTTGCAGGAGTCACTTGCAGATGGTGTCACTTGCAACTAACTCACTATCATAGGGTTAGGGTTGAGATATTAGGGGCCCTCTTAAATAGAGGACAACGGTTTTGGTTAAGAATTGACAAGCTCAGTTTGGTCCAGTCATATGTTTAGAAGAATAGTGCGCTGCTTTGGAGATTCGTTCGGGTCATCTGGTAGACTCGTAAATTATTATTTGTCGATTTTTTGATCTTTTCAACTAAATCTACTCAAACGATTCGCAGATATTCAATTTTTAATTGCTTTGGATGTTATTTATGCAAACCTTAGCCGTAACCATTAATCACCGAGAGACCGACACAAATTTTATTATGGCTACTAAGGCATCACCCTTCTCCCTTGACTTGGCATGACATTTTTTCTTCTTCACAAATCACTTATCGATAGATGCTAAGGATATTCTATAGGAGTCTATCCAATAAGTTTTAATGTCAATTTTTTGTTTAATTTTTAATTGGATAATTAATACACCAAGGAGCACTTCGGGTTAAGAATATAATATTAGGAATATAATAATGAAATTTTGAAATCAAATGTACCTCATCTATAAAAATTGAAATATTTTGAAAAAAAATTTCAAAAGTTGTGTACATGTAACTTAAAGTAAACTTCCTATTGCAGTAAAAAAAAAAAAAAAAAAAACTCCATATTGATTATCTTCATTTGTGTCACTTTGACAAAGTTTTATTGCAGAAAAAGAGTCATGTTACGAGGTTTGATTATTCAATATTTTAGTAATTTTCCCTCTTGTATTTTGTCAAAAATAAAATCAGACCCTCTCGTATCTCTTTTTTTGTTATTTTTCTCTTAATACCTTTTTTTATTACCATTGAATTGTTTCGTTAGATTTGGTGGCGTCATAATATTGACTATTTATTTATATCCAAAAGCCAATAATCTCACCAACTTATTTTTGTCAATTTTTGAAAATTAGAATCAAATTTTGAATTAAACTAGAATGTCAATATGATTAAGAAATAATGTTAAATATTAGTAAAAAATATTATTTTTCAATTAAAGTATTAGAAAGACTAATTCAATATAAAATTACTAAGATTAAAGGAACACAGATCCTCTGTGGCTATAGAAAAATTTGGCTGCAGAAGATTTTTCTTAGGATTAAAGTCAAACAACACGAACCAAAAGTGAAAAGTCTTATTTTTGAAGGATTAAAATTGAAAAGATGTTTCTGTAAGTACTAAAATTTAAAAGTGTATATTATGGAGACTAGAAAATTACTTTTAATAAGTAAAACATTTATAAATCACAACTTGATGGAGTTCATCACAGAAAAGAAAAACATATGAGCTCAACACATAATGTGAAGCTTTAAAAAAAATATTTACCACGTAAAATTCTGGATTTTTTACCCTTTAGAGGTATTTTTTTAATTACCATTCAAGGGTAAATTTTACATTAATTATAGAAAGGGGATAAGTTGCAACAGGTGTTACGATTTCTGAAACATAATTAATTTAAAATCTATCCTCGAATGGTAATTAAAAAAAAAGGTGAAGGATAAAAAAGAATTTATTCTAGGTAACCAATTAAAAGAGTGTATTACAATATCCATTTTTTTAATATACTTTTCAAATCTCGACTCTGAAAGTTAGATTGACCCACCACAGGTCAGTTTGCATCAAACTAATAAATTGAGTTGGGCCTAAATTTATTATTTTATTAAATTTGAGTCATTTTGACATTCCATATTAACATTTGAATATTAATAAAATAATTTCAAATCTTCGTAATATTTTTTTTTGCTGTTATTTAATATGTAGTGCAAGTTGCTATAAGAAGACAAACAGTATCTCTTTTTTTAAAACATCATATTTTAAACTAATATTCTGTTTTGGGGTGGAAGAAATACGTCAATTAGTGCGAAATGCGTTGTACTGCGTATGGGTTTATGGCATCCCTAGTAGGGAGCATGTGATCAAAGAGGGATTTAGTAACTTTAGAGAGTCAGGGGGGAAAAAATCCACATGAAAACTGAGTAAAAGAGTACCCTCAGTCCTAAACTGACCTCACCTGAATCTCAATCTTTGTTCCTAGGTGACCTTATTAATTACACATGTTCATTTTTCAGATAAAAATGATATTTTTCTAATTGAAACTCAATCCAAGTGGAAAATTGAATATAATTAACGGATTTAAGTGTTGAAATAATTGTCTCAGCAATTTTCTATAAATTTAGCACAATTTTAATATCAAAGATTTACATCCTGCATGGTTGATTTAAAGATGTTGTTGATGTTGATGGTTGATTTATTTCTCGTAATTATTGTATTCGCAAATTAGTACCCGTCCTTTCTGCCATTAACTCTTTTCCACTCCTCCGTTTGTCAGCATACAGCACTAGTATATATTTATTCCAAAAGCCTATGATTTTATAATTAGATTCTTTGGATCTAGAGCTTATGAAAATTGCTCAAATCTTCACCAAACAGAACACACTTTGCGGACCTAGACCGTGAAGGCTTATGCATGCATGTGCAACTGCTAAAGTGGGACCTGACCCATACCTTATACCATGCCCCCACAACTGCACATGATCCCCACACTAGAATCTCTATAGTCTATACTCTATATATCCCCCTTCACTCCTCGCTCACCCTCCACTAAACCCTGTTTCATACTCCTCCAACATTGCTAGGCAAAGCTAATTATTCCTTCCACATTTTACTTTGATTATCTAGTTTGCCAATTTTAAGCCATGAGTGCTTCAACTCATGATCAATTTGCTGCCACTCTGATCTTCCTATTTTTCTCTCACTTTCTAAGAGGTGATACTGATACTGATATTTGTCCATAAACACGTACATATCATGTTATGTTATGTACATGTTTTTTTTAAGAGCATGTAAATGTTATTATTCAATGACTGATAATATGTATGAATACCTTTATTTTACAAACAATTTATTAACCCTCATGATTTCTCTATGTTTCTCCTTTTACCACGTTATATCACTTTTCATTAATTTTCTTTGTTTCTCTCTTTAAGTAACATGAAGGTGATATACGTAACATTTTCCTTGCTCAATTATGTTAAAATGATTCATGCTTGTAACAGCATATAATTTAAAATTATAGGGATATGGTTCAAGGTTTTACATTCGTGTGCTTGTCACATTTTAGTCAAAATCTTTAATATTGTAAAAAATTATAAATAAATATGACTTGTCTAACAACAATTGCAATTGCATTACGAGAAAATTATGATGAATCTAATTATTTTTACTCTGTTATTGCTGCTGGGTTGTCAAGTTTCCAATAACTTTGACCTTGCAACAAATTTGCAGGATAAAAACTTTGTTAATTAGTGAATTATATATAAATAATTCTGTAAATACTCATCTTGAGACATAGTACACTCACCCTAGTGACTCTTTCAAATTCAATTTACTTAAACTTATTTTTATCTAAAAATAATATAACATGCTATAAATTTAATGATAGATGTAACAACGTACCTTATTAACTAACTAATAACATTATTTGATGTAAATGGCCAGGGTCAAATTCGGCGACATTCAGCATCGAAAACAAGTGTAGCTACCCGGTTTGGCCGGGAATTTTATCCGGCGCCGGAACGGCGCAACTCGCCACCACTGGCTTCGCCCTGCAACCCGGCCAGTCCAACGCGGTCGCGGTCCCCACCGCCTGGTCTGGCCGCCTGTGGGGCCGGACCCTGTGCTCCACGGACTCCGTCGGAAAATTCTCCTGCGTCACCGGAGACTGCGGTTCCTCCTCAGTGGAATGCGGCGGCGGAGGCGCCGTCCCGCCGGCCACCCTGGCGGAGTTCACCTTGAACGGCGCGGGGGGACTGGACTTCTACGACGTCAGCGTGGTGGACGGCTACAACCTCCCCATGCTGGTGGAGGCGCGCGGCGGCGGGAACTGCACCGCGACGGGGTGCGCGGCGGACTTGAACGGAGGGTGTCCGGCGGAGCTGAAGGTGAAGACGGCGGCGAGTGGTGAGGGCGTGGGGTGCAAGAGCGCGTGTGAAGCGTTCGGGGATCCGCGGTATTGTTGTAGCGGACGTTACGCGACGCCTGAGACATGCAAGGCGAGCTCGTACTCGCAGCTGTTCAAGAGCGCGTGCCCACGCGCTTATAGCTATGCCTACGATGATGCCACCAGCACCTTCACTTGTGCCTCCGCGGATTACCACATCACTTTCTGTCCCTCGTCCTCCAAAAGGTAAATCTACAACTCTACAAGTTTAATTATGATAAAAAAAAAAAAAGTATATAAAAAAATGTTTTTTAATTTGGCTATGGTATTGTTTTTAAATTAGTATTTCGAAAATTAAGGATGAAAGTTTACTATATTTAACATAGGATGGAATATATTTTTTTTATAAAGAATATATTCTTAATAATACTTGTAAATATAAATTTAATCTTTTAATTAATTATTTAATAATAATGTGACATATATCTAATCATGTTATTATTTTAAGAGCTTTAAAATTTATAGAAATTAAAATTAACACAAATAATTTTCAAAGAATTAAAAGTAGTTAATGACTTTACAAATATTTACGTTTATCAATTTTTGGAAAATATCAACATGACATTTTAGGGGTCCGGATGAAATAATAAAAAGTATCCTTATATATAAGTATTTAAAAATTTAAACACATATTTTTGTTCAAAGTAGCATATTCTATAGATTATTTGAATAATATAAAAAATATGTATTTTATGGGATGAGAAAATTAGGTCGTAAATTGAAATGGTATTTTAACTAGATATTTCTCATCACCATAAATTTATCTAAATTGACCTAAAATACTTGACACATAATTTTCTCAATAAATAAGTTCATTTGAATGAGACCCCAAAAGTCTAAATTACTATTGAACTAATAATTTATAAAAGAAGATCGATAAAAAAAAATATAAAAGGAGAGAATACAACCAGCCTATTAAGTATGGCCTAATTAAAAGGTTCTCTCATGTTATTACTTTTTACTATATTTGCTTATATATATATAGCTAGATTTTGCTAAAGTAATAATTTTTCCTTTATCTGATAAAAAAAAACTTATTTAGTAAATATATTTGTCCTCAAAGCAACCAAAGCAAAATAGCACTACCCAATAGCAGCACGAGAAGCATAATTATTACTGCCCCAACCAAAGAAAAGGATTATTACTAATTTAGTAAAAAAAAACTCAGTGATTATATAAGATTTTTAAGTTAGTAGTTAAAACATAATTTGTATTATAGGATTATTTTTATGGGGATTTTATTTCATTATTGAAAATCTACATTGATTGATCAACTATGAAAATAAAAACCTCTTTCTTTCTTTAAGAAAATTCATTACAAATATAAAGGTACGAGAAGAATGTAAAACAGTAAATTAAATATAAGTTGGAAGACCAACAGGGAGTGTGATTGATACCACTGTAATCTGTAGATGTGGTCGTCATTTTTGTTTTTCGTTTCTTAATTAAGTTGGAAGCATTGACATTGAAACTGTCCGTGTATAATAAATAACCTCCAAGGCATAGGACTGATTGTGTTGAGATAGATTTCTGTACAATCTTCTAATTAATTCTCTCTTTAAGAATGAATAACTAACATAAGATATATATTATTTTGATGCATGCAGTTCGATAAAGTCAGGGAATGGGAAATTCCCAGTAGCAGTAGATATCTCAGTTGGCCATGCTTATTCTGACAAGTCAGCCAATGTCATGCTAGTAGCTATTGGCGCTGTTTTATTAACAATATTGTGGCAACAACTCAATTAGATGGTGGTGGCACGAATTAGAGGCTCCAATATTGTCACTTGAATTCAATTTAACAAATCAACTATAAACTTTTGTCTCTTTTTTTCTTCTTCTGTATTTGGATGAGTTAATTAGCAATATTATTCATCCCTCGGCCCACAACCAGAATCAGGATATTGAAAATTGTTGTGGTCATATATAGCTGGTCATGGTTGCGTTATGTATAGAAGTTGGCTTGTTGCAGGCTAATGCAATTGTATAGTGTACAATTAGGGAGTGATACAGTTGCAGTGTGACAACCATAATTAAGATGTTGTGGTGCATGCTTATCGTGATTTTGGATGCAAATATTGTCTCCCATCTATTGGCAAAAACATTCCAAAAAGAAAAGAAAAAGTGTTATATATTTCTTTTTGAATTGGGGTATCATTTCGATTGATATGCTTCAGCCATAAATGTAACTATACATCAACATCAAATACTCGAGAAGTACAGTCTTGATTCAATTGACGTCAAAAAAAAAATCTTGATTCTTTTTTATACATATTTTTCAATAAAAAATTTCTAAACATTTGAGCCAAACTTGAGAATTATTTTTTTCATAAGTCAGGCCTTTTTGGCTAATAAATACGATATGCATCTGAATTCTGCTAATGAATATTTATATGTTGCATAAGATCATTTGCACCTACCTGCAACAAATAGGCATAAATGAAAAGTTTGTATTACAAGTGTGGAACCATCACCATTCCCAATGTCCAAGTCAACAGACATCGGTCAAATTTTTGGCGGGGTTTATGCTAGTCCTAACACTCGGGTCTAAGTAACATGTTGATGAAAGTGGAAAATGGTAAGAGAATCAATTCATAAACTGATGAGTGAGCTCGAAATGTGGGTAGTTTGGCTAACCTTGCTACCCACCCTTCACATGATTAAGAGCAACCAGCTATGACCATTAGACAATATGTCACACCCCAAGCTAACTTAGATTACAACATATTTCAATATGTCCTTCCAATAAATAACCAATAATCTGTTCTCTAAATTTAAAAGATTTTACTTTGATTGTTTAAAACGTGTTCGTTAGATCAAATTGATCATTCTATCAGTTTATCATACTAACCATATTACTTTTAATTGATGAGTCAAACTTACATCTAATGTGACTTTTTCTACAATGTTTCACATGTCATTAAATTGATTGTTTTTTATCTATCAATATTAATTATTAGTTGTTATCATATTTAAGGAACATAATTATATATTAATCATACAATACAATAATGTTAGAGTAATAGTTTCTTCTCTTGTGAATGTAATATAGTACCCTGAAAAGTAGCAGAATAACACCCATCTATTTTACCTCATAATGGGAGTATATAATATATACCACTTTTGAATATTCTAGGTACCCCATTGCCCGGAGATTGCACGTTATGTACAGGTAAGGGAGAGAAAAATTGTACGCAACCTTTCCCTTGCATATGCAAAGAGGCTGTTTTCGAATTCAAACCCATGACCAACAAGTCACCAAGACACAACTTTACCGCTATGTCAAGGGTAAATAAATCCAATATCTTACAAAAATTTATATACAACCTATACAGGCATTGAAGAAGAATTATGCCAGCATTTGTGTATGTATTTGCAAATTGCAACACAATCTCAACCACAATTTAAAACCATGGGTACAGGTACACAAATGTATAACTGACAAACTCAGTAAAGAGGACACCCTTTAGATTCAATACCAGGAGCAGTTGGACATGAAGCTAATGGGCATCCATCAGGGTCACTACCCCACCAGCTTAGACTAATCTGTTCCATCCCCAAACACAAGTAGAGTAAAACACCCATGAAGGCTAATCCAGCATCAAGTGCCCCAGACAAGACATAGTTGTGCCGGCTCCACCAACCGCGATAGTAACGGTAGACAACAAACCCTGAGACAAACCCAACAAGAACCCAACTTGTGTAGTTTACTGCTGTTGCTGGAGGCATGTCAGCTAATGCTCCCAAGAGCACAGGCACTGTGATAAGCCTAATCCATTGTTTATTTGGAAAGGCCTTGTGTGCTAGCCAAACCAAGAAAGGAGCAATAGCTCCAGCCAAGAAAAACCAATTGATGGCTGAGTAGTGTCCAAGATCTCCAAAGATTCTACGAGGAGCAATCAAACCCCATATCACAGACGCGTCATAGAACACATGATCACCAGGGCAAGTCCATGGACTACCTGCTGGAAGCAATTCTCGTTCGCATATATTTGGAATAGTGCTCATGAGCCACCATGCTGTTAGTAAATGCACCACTGCAGATATTAAGGTGCCAAGTACCTACAGAGGAAGAATGACAATAAGAGATTGATAATTAAATTAGCAATACTTACAAGACTATTTAGTGCATGTTTGGATTAAAGTTTGCATAGTTTGAATGAATTTGGTTGGGAAACTGAGTTTGCAAAAGCAAAATTGATGTAAAATTCAGTTTATAATCGGAACGGACTAATATCAAGAGGCTTTTTCAGTTTTTCTTTTTGAATATACTTTGGGAATCTCAACTGAAAACCATACATGCCCTTAGATGCAGAATGGTAATAGTAATAGTATAATGTAAAAAAAAAAAAAAATCACTTCTCTTTGTTTTTTCTATGGTTTTGATGAGGGAGACTACTAGGTGGGCAATTTGCAAACCTGTGCTAAGAACATTTCTCTTGGAGGAATCTTCATGTAATGGCCAAGCTTAAAATCTTGTAAAAAGAAAATTGCCTGCTTCATGCTCACATTCCCATACACTTTAAACAACATGCTGGCAACAGGATATCCCGGGTAGACGTATCCAATTATGTACTCTGTCATTATATTCAAAGCTGGTGCCTTCACAACAAGGAAAGTTAATTATTGTTAGGCCATGTGATTGATAATGAAGAAAAAATAATCAACCTATTTTAAGTCGTAATGGTTGTGAACTACCTAATAATTTCTCATACTAGAGACATCAATGCAATGTTGTACCACAAATTTTCATTAATTAATTTTACTATTACCAAGAATTTTATGACTTGGGTATTTTTATAACGTGAGACTATACCTGATTCGTTGTGGCTCTAATCACTCCAACCGGAAGAGTAAATGATATGGCAACAACACAAGCTAACACCACACCCCACCAAGGTAGTTGGAGTTGATTGTTAAAATATTCACATATAAATATAGTTGCTGTGATGTTGAACAAAAGAATGCAAAGAAACCACCATTCAGGAACTTGTTTATAATGCTTTCTCATGATCTTCGTGTGTATATCTATCTTATTCTCTTGGAAAGCAGACTTACTTAGCCGCAATATTTCCCTGCACCATTAAAACATTTATTTCAAACAGCGTCACATTAGTTTAGACAACTCAAAAGTTTCAATGGAAAACAAATGGAACTATTATAACATGAGAAAGGCTAGGAACACACTGAAACACTCTTTTGAACACATACTCTTTTATTAGTTAAAATTTATTGAAAATCACACAATTTTGTGAGTTTCAGATCCTAAAATCCTATAATTTTCAATAAATTTTAACTAATAAAAAAGATTATATTTATAGAAGTGTCTTAGAGAGTGCTTGCTAGCATTCCTCGTTGATTATAACATTGTGACTTACCTCCCATGGAAGAGCAATACATGAACAAGGGTAGCAGAAAGGCAAGCAAAACCAATGCCATATGACATAGCAAACATGGTGCTAAGATAAAGAGGGCCCTCACGTTCATAAGTTTCCATGTCAAGGTGAAACTTGGAGTCTATGATAGCTGAGATGTTGTACTTTTGACCATTGGACATGAATAGATCATCCGAAAATATGGGAAATCTTCTTGCCTTGTAAAGGTTAGTCCAATAGGCAATGGGCATAATGACATACATGAAAATGGAAAAACCGGCGGCAACATTAGCCGTGGCAAACCATGGACTGGCCAAAGGGCTACCAAGATAGGAACATATACTTGACCAGTCAAAGCCAATAGCACCAAGTCCAAGACCATGCAACCCTGAACCTATTTGGTGTGCTATAACGGAAGTGGGAAACACCCAGCAAATCC
>PYAF01000552.1:856688-869640 GCA_007407185.1 Glycine tomentella
GCTGTCGGAGAACCAGGCTTTCGAAAATGGAGAGCTTAGGAGAAGAGGAGAATTGAAAAACACAGAAGAAAGAACAAAGCGCCTTATGGTTTTTCAAAGCTTTTTGAATTAAGCAAAATAAGTTAAAGGGTAATTTCGGATTTCCACTGTAGCAATATAGTGTATGAAGAAAACTTTATAGTGTATAAAGTAATACTCCTCGACGAGGTAGCGTCTGAAAACCCCGGCCCAACCGAAGCCCAAAACCTGCGTCGTTATAACGACCAACAACGCCGCCAAAACCGTTAACTCCTTCCGGTAGAACACTTTAACGGCGCTAACGAAGTGGATGGCATAGACGCTAGCGGCTCCGGAGCTGGCGAAGATGGTGATGAGCACGTGCTCCTTCACGTTGAATTTCCCCGGATTCAGCGTGAATTCCCATTTTGTCCCTCTCATGAACACGCGCCTCGTCACCGCCGCCGCCATCAGGTGCCCCGCCGGCACCACAGCGATCTGCGCCGAGATCGCCGTCACCGACAGCGGCTCCCGCCGGTACCCGAAGAACTGGTTCAGGAATGAGAGGAGCGCGCAGGCTAGCGTTCCGAGGATCCATGTTCGGAAAGTGAAGGAAGGAAGTGATGGATCGTCCCTCACCGGAACCGTCAGAGCCACCTGCTCGATCGGAGAATTTTCGCCGTCCGGCGAGTTCGAGGTGGTTGCGTCGTTGTTGCCATGCCTTTTAACTGAAAAGTGAAAATCAATCAATGAATATGCGAATGACAAAGAAAAGTGTAAAAAACTTTTATTTATAAAAATCGATTACTGATTTAAGAAATTCATAACAACTCATACACTTTATTTGATTTAAAGAAAAGCATTAATGAAAAAAACGAACAAAGTGTGTTTGGAAAATAAGAGAGAACGAAGAAACGAACTTAGAGGTGCGCTGATTTCAGGATCATTAGTCATGGTGCTGGAATTTGAAAACCAAAAGTGTTCTTTTGTTGGTGGGGTGTTTTTAAACGCCGTTAACGTTTCTGGTGCATATAATTAGTATTATAATTTTTGCATGTGTCAATGTGATTATATGGACAAATGAATGAGACGTGACTTGAATAATTAAGAAAAGAGAAATGACAAGCCACGTACTTGACTCAGATTGTTTATTTTGATTTATATTTTTCTCTTTTTCTTATTCTTTTATCATTAAATGTTTATATCAAAATATCATTACAAGTAATTTTAGTAATATATAAAGTAATGTGTTAAAAAATTATTCCCTTTTTTTTTTGTTTTTTAGGATTTGAATCCTGTTAAAGATCAAGGACATATTCATTTCAGAGACTTTGTTTGAATTTTGGTATGATACAGGACCACTCAGCGTTCAAAAGCTGAAAAGAGAAAAAAAAAGAAAGTATTATAATATATTAAATTGATGCTTGACATATGATTGTAAATTCAGCACTTCCGTCCACGAGTTGCTTAACCCTCCTAGTGCCGGCATTGTTGGGCCTGGTCGCCGCCGTCAAGCACCATGTCGCCGCCGGAAAAACCGACGGCAACACCGACAACGGCAGGGAGAACGAGAAACCCGCCGTGAAGACACGGTGATGCCCTGCCACCTTGACGTCATCGGCTCATCCCCGTCATTTTATTTTTAAAATAATAATAAATATAATAACGGTTAAAAATTGTATTCATAAATAAAAAGTACTGATAACAGCATTAGTCTAATTAAACAGAAATCATTAAATTGGTGCATTAACTTAGGATCAAATTATTAATTAAATCTACTATTTTATAATAAAAAAGTATTAAGTAAAATTATTAAAGAATATACTGCATATTTTTGTGTATGATTAAACTTTCTTACCATATAACTTTCTTTTTATAAGTAAACTTTCTTACCACCACTTTCTGTATGTTATCTCTTTTTTTTAAATAAAAAAGTCAAATTATTAAAGAATATTATAGTACATATTTATCCAACAAAAAATAAATTATATAAATATTTTTTATTATTGGTGAAATACATACACGTCATATAATTAATATGGTTCAACTTTCATTAGTCACATTTGATGACAAAGGCTTTGTTCGCTGTCCCAAATAAATTAGATAACCCTTTGTATTTGGACTTGTTTCTAGGCAAAGTACGTTGGATGGATATGAGAAGTTTTTTATTTTTTTTTACAAACTTTTAAATATATTTTTAGTCTCGGTGTTTTTTATTTTAAATTCTCAATTAAAAAAATAGTACTTCAAATTTGTAAAATATTATTTTTAGTCCAACTTCACTTTGAGAGACTAAAAAAGGGCTAAAAACATGTTCTTTTTAGTCTTTTAAATTCACTTTGGAAGGCTAAAAATAATAACATTTTATAAATTTAAAAGACTAAAACAAGTAATTTTTTAATTAGAGAACCAAAATTAAAAGTACTTCAAATTTAAGGAACTAAAAATATATTTAAGTGAAAAAAAAAGACTTAAATATATTTTTAGTCTTAAAATTTATCCAACTTTTTGTTTTAGTCTTTTGAAAACTTATTTTAAAATTGTCCTAAAATTTATTTGTTTTTCTATTAGTCGTTTCCATTAAAAATTGTTAACAGCTGTTGACATGGTTAATGGTTTGTGATGTTAACAAGTATTAACAATGATCATATAATTAGTGTTACATTAACAAAAAAATGTCATGTGATAAGTGTTATGTCAATAAAAAATGTCACCACACAAGGTGATTAAAAACAAAAAATGATATAATTTTAGGGTTTAAAAACAAAAGGAATATAATTTATAGGACAAAAACCAAAATAAAAATGTCATATTTACATGGATAAAAAGGTAGAAAAATATTAATGGACACCCTATGGCTATTGAACACATAGAGAGATAGAAGAGATAGAAGAGAAAGAAGTGTAAGTATGATAGGTATTATAATGTGATAGAAAGGTAAAAGTAAAGAAAATAATGGATATTAATAGAGTGTTTATAATAAAGAATTGTTCATTTATCAACACTTTACAAAGGTATTTAAATCTTATGTTAAATATTAATGTAAAACAAATGCTTAAATATGGAATAAACCTATGTAAAGACCATTTGATTGGATTTAGGGTATAGCAAATTTTGCAAATTTTTAAGTGGCAAAAATTATTTAATACTTATTAAATTCTTTAGATAAATAATATTTTGATAATTTTAAACCGTCAAAAAAATATAACTAACTAACATCGTATAATCATTTAAAAAACATAAATGAGATTTTTGAAACAAAATACCAAAATAAAAAATATATGTTGAGAGCGAGTTCTGGCACAACGGTAAAGTTATGTTTTGGTGACTTGTTGGTCATGAGTTTGAATCTAGAAACTGTCTCTTTGCATATGCAAGGGTAAGGCTGCGTACAATAACTCTTCCCCTTAAGTACGTATAGCGTGGAGCCTCCCGACAATAGGATACGTAGTTTTTTAGTTTTTAGTTTTATCTTGTATTCTATTAGGTTTTATTCATGTTGAGTATGTTGTGTCCTATATTCTATTAGGTTTTATTGGATTTGAGTTTAAATAAGTACTATCAAAATGTAAGCTTGAGTTGCACATCTTATTCAAGAGTCTACCTAATCGGATTATAGAACCTTACACCTCTGGCCCCAACTCATACATTGTTGGTATTCGCACACAATGCCCATGCCTATTGTTTGTGACAAGCTTACATTTGCTCTTCTTCTTAGTCTTGAATACTATTTACCCATATGTATGCTATTTCTTTTTTTATGTTTGTGATCTTTGTTACTTGTTTGTTTGAACTTGGACAATAATATTTTTTCAACATTTTGGTATCTAATTATCTATGATATGGAATTATATTAATTTGTCATGTTTTTTAAAAATATTTTAAGACGGATATAAAATTTTTATATTTTTTTATTATGGACTGGATTATGTAGGTCAATTAGTGACTCACCAATTCGATCACTAACCCAGTGACCCAGTGTCCTGACCGGGTCAGTCAACGGATCGATTTTTAAAACTATGATCTTAACAACCTTTAAATTAATGTTTATGTCACTTTTCATAATAGATTTATGGTTATGATTAAGTTGCACGTCATTTAATAATTAGCATTTTGTAAATGCATTGTTTGTTACAAGCTACAAACTTCATGAATATAAAGAACCTAGGAGAGGGGTTTTTATGTGTGAGGGATTTTCAAAATAATGACAAGTTATTTTTTTTTGGTTAATAAAAGATTGTGTCCTTTCATGAAAATAGGTGATCATTCAAAGAAAAATAAAAGTATGAAAGACTATGTTTTTTAAGTATGAGAAGTTGTGTTTTTTCAAGTTTAAAGATTTGTTTCTCCTCACCAAAAGGCGTGGTTGATCTATAAAAAAAAGTCAAATTTGCTTGTTACATATTTAGACAAGAAATAACATCATTGGGATCCCTCGCCTAGACAAGTAAAATGGCATCAACAAATCCATGGACATGGAAATCTCTTGTACTAAAAGTCTTTCTGGCAGGTGAGTATGGGCATGGAAGACAAGAAATAGAATCATATAGGATCCCTCGCTTAGACAAGTAGAGTGGCAGCGACAAATCCATGGACATGGAGATCTTTTGTACTAAAAGTTTTCCTGGCAGGTGAGTCGGTGAGTCCCTGCATGGAGTCCAGGCAGCGAGTGCCACAGGTGTTGCGATGGTCCAAGATACTAGAACATGTTGGCGACAATGGCTAGATGAGCCAGGACAGCCACGTTTAAGCTCTAACGACAACCATTGGATATTCGTGGATTGAAAATGGCTTCCGCTCGAGGAAGAGACTACCATGTGAAAGAGACTCATACTTGAGAGGGAGATTGTTAGCATACAAGTGTGAGGTGAAGTCACACATCGGGTATATATGAGAAGGTAGAGAACCATATAAATGAGGATAAGACCCATAAACCTGAGTCTTAAGATTTTGGGTTAAAGTTGTTAGTTCCTATAGTATTGGTAACCAATAGGCATGGCAACGAGTTAAAATTATATATTAAGTTGTCTAAAGATCATATAAGAAATTGGACATAATATTTTAATTAATTGTTAAACTTTTCATGCTACTATTCAAATTGCGATTTCGATATTTAGTTACTATTTCATGATATTTAATTATTTAACATTACTGCTTATAGTTTGATGCAATAATATAATAGATAATATTAAGTGATCTATGTAATTTAATTAATTAAAGCTTAGCCACAACAACTTTAATTATTTATATTATATATTAAGAGCATTTATATCACATAAGGTAGATAATATTAATTGTAATTAGTCATATTTAATATAGTAGATATTATCCCACATGAATTTCTATTATAATTTTGTATGATTAATTAGGATAAAATATTAAATTATATTTTTTGATTTGTTCACAGGGATCAAGAAATATAACTTGATAGTTTTATCATAATGTTTATGTGAATTTAATTAAATTGAAATTTTAGCTCACATGTGAATTTTATGTTGCTAAATTCATATTTTTTAGCATGACTTACATTTGTAAATCATGATACATTATTTTTGTCTGAAATTTTAATGATAAGAATATATGTTGAGTATTTTGTAGCTATACAACCTATTAATACAAATTGATGTCCCGGAATTGAGAGGAGATAATTTTTCTATCGGGAAGGAAAGGATTCTATTAACGTTAGGGTATATGGACATTGATTATGCTATCAGGAAAGCTGAGCCGCCAGTAATTACAGAGAGCAATGAACCAAAGGAGGTCGATCTGTACGAGAAATGGGAAAGATCCAACCAACTATGTGTGATGTTCATTAAAACAAAATTATCAATTGGTATTACAAGCTCATTTGAACAGTATGACAATGTGAGAGGGCTCCTGAAGTCCATTGATGAACAATTTGAGACTTTAGGGAAGGCATTGGCCAGTACCCTGATAATGAAGTTTTCTTTCATATAGCTCACTGCTCTTAAGGGTGTATGTGAACACATCATTCAAACGAGGGACATTGCGTCTCAAATTAAAACTCTAGAGGTGGACATGTGTGAATCTTTTTTTGTGCATTTTATTCTGAATACTCTCCTAGTACTATATGGTCCCTTTAAAATCTCCTACCACACACATAAAGACAAATGGTCTATTAATGAACTCATGACCATGTGTGTTTAGGAGGAGGGGAGATTACGATTGGAGCAATGAGAGAATTCTCTAATGACGACTGAAAAAGTGGATAACAAGAAAGGCCATGAGAACAAGGGAGGTGGTAAAATACCACCCCAAATTGGAATTAAGAAAGAATGCAGGTGTTTTTTCTGTAAGAAGAAGGAGCACACAAAGAAAAATTTTCCTAAGTTCAAGCTATGGTTTGAAAAGAAAGGTATTCCTACCTCATTTGTTTGTTATGAATCTAATATGATTAATATTAATCATAACACATGGTGGATTGATTTTGGTTCTACAATCCATGTTTCGAATACTTTGTAGGGTATGGAAAACCTAAGGAAGCCAGTGGGAAGTGAGTTATGTATCTATTCAGGAAGTAGGATGAGCTCACCTGTGAAAGCTATTGGGCCCTTCAATTTAATTTTAAGTAGTGGTTTTGTTTTTAATTTGGAAAAGACTTTTTATGTGCCTAGTTTTTCTAAGAACTTAATTTCAGTTTCAAGAACAGTACCTTTTGATTATTCTTTTTCATTTTATAAGACGTCCTTAAGTTTGTTTTATAAATCTAAGTATGTTGGGAATGGTGCATTTTCTGATGGTTTTTTTCTATATTAATTTGCAAAATAATACCACTTATGACGCTATGCATGTTAATGTTGGCATGAAACGATGTGTTATGAATGAATATTCCTCTATGTTGTGGCATCGGAGATTAGGACATGTCTTCATTCAAAGAATTAAGAAATTGGTAGATGATGGAGTACTTAGCCATAAGAGAGGTTGTTAAACATAAATCAGTGGTCAGTGAACACATTAGTACTAAATTGATGATTGCATATCCTTTAACTAAAGACATGCTACCGTTGAAATTTAAGGATCATGTAGAAAGAATGAGACTTGGTTTTTATATGTAGTTTTCGTTGTAAGAAACAATATTATATTTAATGAAATTTCATTTGTGATGTTTTCTCATTCAGTTTATGCGCATATTCATTTATTTTGAGAAACATCAATAAAGTTTGAACTTAGAATATACATTGGGTTTATTCATTAAGTTATATGGACTTGAGAAATATAATGCAATGTAATAATGAAAGATAATACTCACACATATTATAGGACTTGTCGTCATGATTCATGTATTTTATTTCTCGTTAGAGTATATTATAGGATATGTGGACCAAGTGAGAGAATGTTAGTTCCTATAGTCTTGGTAACCAACCAAGTTCCTATAGTCTTGGTAACCAACCAAGACTGAGTCATAAAGTGGTCCACTATCGTAAACTACATTCCCACTATTTCAGCAATATTCAAAATTTAGATATTTTGATAAGAGCCCACATTTTGTATAGATAACAACTAACTCTAATGGTTTGAGTTAGTTCTATATAGTGTGTTTGAGGTTCTTGAAGTCACTCTTAAAAAAACAACAATACACCATCTGTGCTAGAGAGCAAGAGTTTGGAAGACTCGTAAACACTTTTGTGATAGTTTGCAATGCATTTGGAGCATAGCAAATGGCTGAAAGTATATTTTGATCCTCTTCATTTTCCACATTGATCTAATTGCTAACATTTGCAATGATCAACATGATCAGATCATTTAGATTTTTATTCTTATAAAAGTGTGGTGCCAAGTTTATGCTCATGGCCCATTAGTGTAAATATCTATGACATTTATCCCTCCTCGATTATACAACAATATAGTTATCTTAGTTGTATCTTATTGTGAGTGTTACTGTTGTTATTCACATTGACGAAGACTCAGAGTCCCGATTTTGAAAAATTAAAATGATTAATATCAAAATGTGATTAAAGTATAAATTTAAGGTGTTAAAAAAATATATTTCATAAAATCATAAAATAAGTTTAAAAATTCACCATTCACATTTATAAATATATATATATATATATATATATATATATATATATATATATAAGTGATACATCTACGGCTCTTGAAATTCTATAAAGCTTTTTCACATGATTTTTGCATTAGCTCATAGGAATTTTGTGAGAAAATAAACCAATAATGAAGAGTTTCATGCAATGAATGCGTTTATGGTTTAAATGGAAAAAGTAAATGAACACACTATTTTTTTTTTTTTTTAGATTTTTAATGTGCGAAAAATGAGCAATAGTGAGAAGCTTCAAATTTTGTGAGCGTGACAAGCATTTGTTTTGTCCAGTAGTTGATAGGCAAGAAGATATAAAGGGGTCTGTGGTTGTAAATGTAAGTTTGTAACAGATGTGGCAAGGATCACGAAAGAGGAAAGAAGAAGAAAGATATGAAGATATGTGAGGTGTAAAAGTAAAAAACTGGAGGTGCATATAGCAAGCCTAGATTAATTACACCGCCACTTAATTGTAAGTTAACAACCCAAGTTTTATTTTATTAGTACACAGCTTGTAATAATTATAAGTTACTAGCAGAAAAAAGGGCAGACGTGGAAGTTATTTTTAAAATGTAATTAGTGTTGTTGAAAGTTAAAATAAAATGTTATTGTGGTTTATAATAATTGAGGATAAAAATGTTTAAAAGAAAGACAATATCAAATGAGATTATTAATAACTCACATAATTCTTTTAGAAAGTTTTCTATTAACACACATGAATTTTAATTATTCTCTTTTTAAAGCAATTTTTAATT
This sequence comes from Glycine tomentella, assembly GCA_007407185.1. Taxonomy (NCBI): domain Eukaryota; kingdom Viridiplantae; phylum Streptophyta; class Magnoliopsida; order Fabales; family Fabaceae; genus Glycine; species Glycine tomentella. The sequence goes on from PYAF01000552.1 coordinate 865,497, forward strand.
ATTCTTATAATCAATCAAACACATATTTTTGGTAATCGTTGACATATAAATTAAGAATGATTAAAAACGACAAATAAGAAACAAACACAATTTATTCGTGTTTAATTCTCGCATACAAAGTAGTTTTCTTAAGGTTTTAGATTATTTCAGATTTATTGGTAGTATCAGAATAATAAATTTTTCTTATATTTATAAGAGAAAGCGTGTAAAATAATGTTTTAAAAAATGTGTCATTAAAATTTTCTTTTGTAGAATATATTTATTCACTCTTGCAAAGTTATTCGTGAATATCACATGATAACAAAACCTAGATTAGTAAGTTGATGGGATGGGACAACGACTCATCCGATTAAACAAACTAACATATGAATTAAAAACATTTTAATTATTTTCTTAGCAAAATTCAAAAATTAAATAAAAATAAGATAAGTTTACCTTTAAAATTATTAACAGAAGCATACTCATCAAAATTATATACAGAAATTGAATTGTTCCTTTATACGTTGTTTTTATTTAAAAATCATTTATAATCAAAATCAGGTTTTTTAATTTTTTTCCAAAAAAATTAACTTTATACATTGTTTTTATTTTAAAAATGATTTATAATCAAGATCTGATTAAAAAAATGTTTAAATATAACTCCTTTTTCATTTTTCTACCTATTTTATTTTATTTTATTATCTGACATTTTTAAATTTTTACTTTTGATAATTGTCGTTAGTACAAGTCCGTTAAGTGATGATGTATCACTTTGTTAGCTTATCACTAGGCATGGCAATGGAGTTCGGACTCGTGGGCACCCGCCCGAACTCGCTCCGATGTCAATGGGAAAAAATCGAGTTGACCGGGTTCGGGTTCGGGTTTTCCCCGCTTTATAAATTCGAGGGCGGGGGCGGGTTTGGTAATGAGAATACCTACCCTATATCCCTAGAGTAAATTACAAAAATGACCTTGTATATATATATATATATATATATGAATTAAGAAGAAACCCTAGCCCTCACTTGAGTCACTTCTCATTTCAGATTTCTCCTCCTTCTTGTATCTTCTCTCTAACCACTCACGCACCAGCGGCACTGTCGTCCCACACCCACCGCCATCAAGCACCACCATCTCGCACCGCCATCAAGCACCACTGCTCCTGCACCACTGTCACGCACCATTGTTGACGACCTCACAGCTTTCTGTAAGTATTCTACCTCTTTCTGTAAGTATTCTTTGAACCTAGAGACTTTCCCTGCCTTAGATTAGGGTCCCCTCTAATTTTCAGTTGCCACATACTCTATTATAGAGATTTTGTGTTTCTTTCGTGTTTCCTTGCTATTCATGATGAAATCAGGACTGGGATTTGTCATAGAATAACTGTTAAAGTGTGATAATAAGTGTGATAATAAGTGGGATTTTCTTTCGTGTTTTGTGTTTCCTTTTGCTCCACAAACCATTGACACCACACATATTTCAGTATCATTAGCACTTATAGAGGGTTTGTATCTTAGGAGTTTAGCATATGAATTCAGGGAATGAAACATGTAGTCGTACATATAGTCCATCTTTAACTCTTCTTGAATGAAATCGCTTGTCGCCTTGCCAATTCGATGTGCTTGATGAATTTCACAAATAACAATGACACGAAACAAGTTAAACATTGAGAAGGTGTTATGTAAGTTATTTTGACCTTGATTATATTAAGTGATTCACCATTAAATTAAATATTCAGAGGTGAAAATCTTTTAAGATTAACTTGATAAGACTTATATTCTAGCCTTAGTGAATAAGCAAAACTTCAAGATTACCCTTTGTTTGTGACTATTGCCCCAATCCACAGCAAACTTAATGGACATGCACTTGTCATCTTCCTTTATGTGCCAATAGTGGTGCACCGGAATTAGTCCTCTTGTGAAAAAATCATAGTAATGGGGTTTTACAATTAGAGTGGGAGAGTCACATGCCAGAATGTATATCTCACTGACGGACCAAGCAGAACCTCCCAATGCTTTGTACATAATTTGTGATAGAGTGTACATAATTTATTAAGTTATCATTGAAGGGTTAACAAGTGTTGGGATAGAGTGCTTGAAAAAGAATGTAGGATTGTTTGCTGAATGAATCTGTGTCCACTGTTGGAAGCCATCTAGCACTACTACAAAATATACATTCAACATCGGCAATGCAACATCGGTTACAATAAAAACCGATGTAAAATTACGCGCGGTGGCATTTTTGTAAATAAAAGGATATCGTTAACATCAGTTTTACAAAAAACCGATGTTAATGGAGTAACTTCACATCGGTTATTCAGAAAATCGATGTTATTGGCACAAACTTAACATCGGTTTTTTAAAAACCGATGTTGTGAGTGCTTATACTACATTGGTTTTTTAAAAGCCCGATGTTGAGTTTTTAAAAATCCCAATGTTGAGCTTTATAAGTAAGACCCTCGCTGCGAGGTCACTTGTACTTCTCGGTACTCTCTCTCGAAACCCCTCTCACCGTCCCTCTCCAAAACCTCTCTCTCGTGTTCCCCTTCTTCTATCATTCATTGCCACAACACAACATTAAAGCAGAAACACACAGAGTCCACACACACATATTCATGTTTGAAGTGAAACAAAAAGAGAACACAGAGGCGCTGAGAAGGCCATCGAAGAAGACGAGCAAGCCATCGTCGACAACTTTAGGCATTTCCCTGGTAGAGGCGTTGGCCTCAATTTGAAAACTTTCTTCAAGTACCTCTTCAATGACGATAAACCCCCTCTTCTTGTTTCTCACGAGGTAAGCAAAAAAAAACCCAGCTTTTTGTTTTTCCTAATTAGGTTTCTGTCATACTTAGTTGGGTCTAGGAGATCTGGATTTTGACATTCTTTACTTTCCAATTGGGTGTTCTTCTTTTCTCCTTGCTTTGCTTTCAGATACACGAGAAGAGAAAGGGGGAAGCTTGTCTCGCAATATTCCTTGAAGGATCTTGAAGGAATTCTTGTAAGTTCCACCCCTGAGATACGTCATTCACTGCACATCTTAAGAACCTCAATAATATTGTTTTGAATAAAATGTTGATGCTGACATGCTGTGTAGTCAATATGTGATGTAGTGATATAGGATTTCTTTATATAGTGGCTAATACAGTTGAAAAAATGAAATGGGTTTTATTTACACTTGCAATAAGGTGAATAACACAACTCCATTTGCTAAAATTGAATGTATAACTATGTCTATAGTTGTTGTAAATGGAATTGGTTTTTGATTTTTTTTATATGCAATTGGGTTCTAATATTGGCTGTCGGAACCATGTTAGTTTGTGCATTCTACCTTTGTTATTTTAGTTACTGGACTCTGTCAAAAAAATTGCTCTGTATTTGATTCAGTGAACCAAGAACACCTAGTACTGTTAAAGATTGTTTTTGACTTGTAACATTCTCTAATATCACTCAGATGCCCTTGCGCTTCTTTCTTTCTTTTTGAAAAGTCTTGTTACATTAATATTAAATAAAATTTAAGTATTAAAGATAATGGTGTTAGCATTTTTTATAACCAAGCTTCTTAATGTGTATTTCAATTTTATTTGATACAAGGTCATTGGTGTTTACTTCTATGGTGTTGCTGATAAGTTAAAAGGGTGACATATCTGGGGGGGTACTGGAAATTCTAATGGTGAACTGGACATGTTAAATACATTTGAAATTCAAAATTTTGAAGATGAAGGTATACACTTGAACTGAAATGAAGTTTGTGACATTGACATACATTACATATGATATTTGGTTACTGCATTAGTACAGGAAACCAATATCTTGCTATACCTCTAGACTCGTGGGGCTACAAGTATGGTTTTGTCTCTAGTGGATTTCTTGGAGCAGAATCGAAGAAGAAAAAGTCCATGATTTTTGGTAAGGCAGAGAAGACTGCATTCTTCGAAGAGGATCAAGAAAACTTTATAATCCAGTCCAAGTATGTGACCTCTTCCCTAGTGAACTTGTTACAAGTTGCATATTTCATTTGGTCAAATGGTAAGAGATAATCATATGTAATTCTCAATACTAAGAAGGATATGGTGATGCTCAACTGATATCTTAACTCCAATGCACCAAAATTCTTAATTTTAGCAAAACAATTATTCTAATTTTCCATAGCTTTTAAGTGCCCTTTT
>PYAF01000552.1:876497-890215 GCA_007407185.1 Glycine tomentella
CTCACCACTATTATCTTTCTAATTTTTATTTTTTTTATTAGAGGGTTGAGACTAAAGTCAGTAAAGTGAAGAATAAAATTAAGGGCTGAGGGTGAGGCGCCAGAGTGCTGGACATGGACTGGTCAATTACAGTATTACACAATATGTATTATTTTTATTTGGTGGGCTGCAGCCCGGTGGGCTAGCCCGGCCCGGGCCCGGTTTTGGCCCGCATTTTTGTGGGCCGGGTTGGCCCGGCCCGTTTACACATTGTGGGCTTGAAAATTCAACCCAACCCACATTTTTTTGTGGGTTAAACGGGCCGGCCCGTCGGGCCAGACCCGTTTTGCCAAGGCTACTTTTATAGGGTCTGCGAGCTATAAAGCTGTTGCTGATTGTGCTACTTTAATGAATGAAACAATTTTAGATGATGAAGATAAATAATGTTTTGAATTTCCGTTTTTGATATTATATAATTTAATCTTTTGTTCTAATTGTTCTTCTTCTTTTATGAAGGTGAAATGGTGGATGCTGGTGTTACTAATTTGGAGGAATGATCATTTACTCCATGTGAATTGCAATTCTTAGTTGTTACTTATTTGTTTGTTGATCAAATGATAGACTCATAATTATATGTGCTGTTTGTTCGTTTGTAAAAGGCCTTCATAATTTGGTTGATTTGATACTTTCCTTTCATTACACTCTCGATGTTCAGATGATAGATTACTAATCCTGTCATAATTTTGCAAATATTTTAGTTTCAATATTATGAATGTTGTCTTGCAATGGTGTGGGAATGAAGTCTGTTTTGGAACTGTGAAGTCCAAGGTTAAAAGACTAGATCCAAGATATGTTGGAGAAATTTTATGATGTGGATTTTCTAATTTTGGTTGATCTTGTAACATTTTGTTTAGAAATTTAATAGGGATTTTCTGATTTAACATGCATGTCCATAATGATTTTAATTAAATTGATTGACTTTGTTTTGTAATTTTTAAATTATGATATCATATTTTGAATGTTGGTTTGTTATTAATTTTTTTTGTTACCTAATTAACTTTTTTTGTCTGATTTTTTCAAAAAAAAAACCACATTATTTTTTTTAATTGGGGCGGGGGCGAGGTGGAGAAAACCCGACCGCAGCGGGGGCGGGGAAAACCCGACCGCAGCGGGGGTGGGGATGGGTTTTAAAGGCGGGGCGGGGATGGGGAATACAATACCCGCCCCCGCCCGTCCTGTTGCCATGTCTACTTATCACATCATCACTTAATCAATGATGTGACACTGTTAGTTTTTCACCTCATTACTTAACTGATCAAGAGTAACAGTAGGTACCCAAAGCAAAATTTTGGAAATGTCAAATAGTAAAAAAAAATTAGGTAGTAAAATAAAAAAGGGATATATCATAAGTATGAAAAATATATTCAAGCCTAAAAAGAAACTTGATCCATAGGTATATCTCAATTGACAACATACACTAAGTTTGTGGAGAGAACCCGAGTTCGATTTGGAGAGGGATGATAAGCGTTAAATGTGACAAAGTCCTAAATATATGATTAGCCCATAGTCGTCCAAAGGATTGAAGCTTGTGAGATGCCCAGGGTCCCACCAAGGAGTCAAAGGTTGTTGAAAAAAAGACTTAAATATGTTTTTCATCTTTGTAAAATACTTCTTTTTCATATTACCACCTTTTTTTGGTACCTGTAATATTTTTATCTTTGTGTTTTCATACCTGTTGTTAGTGTCCATCTATTAAGTGATAACATGGTTGATGGAGTGTCATGTCATCCAAGCCATGCCATTTTGGATTGGCAAAGTTGTTGTCCTTTGCCTTTTCCACGTTGTTAATTTTTTAATTGAAAAATTCTAGAACCCTAATCTCTTCTAGTTACGTCCTTAAAGTCGTTTGCAAAGACAACAACGTCATCAATGTTTGCAACACTGACAACGTCATCCTCGGCATAATAAGAATATGTTCGCAGAATCGACAACATCCGCAACACCACCACAGGTCATGGGTTTGGGTTTCGTGTGTGATGTCGACAGTGACAGATAAAGGGTCGCGCGTAGGATTTTGGGTATGAACAGAGGTGGTTAAGACGTGAGGTAGTGGTTTTGATTAGGATGATAATGTGAGGGGGGCCGAGCTGCCAGCCCCCCATAATTTTGGCGATGAGGGATGGAGACTTTAGCCCACCAACCCATTTTGGCTCGCCTTGCCTAACGCACTGACCCAGTGGGCCGCATGTAGGTTGGCCGACCCATCGCCTCTATTTTTTCTTTTAAAAATATATAGACAAATGTACATATTATACTCATTGTCTCTATCGCTACTATAATTAGTTGTTAAATGAGTTGAGAATTTAAAATTAGCAACTAATTATGTTCTAATTTCTATGGCAAAATAACTAAAATAATTTGTCAATTATATGCACTTTCTGTTGTTCTACAATAAATTTTTAGATAAACAATGTTTGATTATTTTTTTCTATGAACAATATAGTCATTCAATTTACAAACTAGAGAATCTTAGTTGTTTATTACATCTAGATAGTTGTATATAAGTTTTTACTCATCTAATATTGTATTCAAGTCATAAAGCACATTGCTTTTGTACAACAGTCTTACATTAGCACAATTATACTATATTCAAGTCATTGTACTGAAACTATATTAATGTTAATATAACATGAATTTTCCTTTTTTTACTCTAAGTTAATATTAACGTTAAGCTTGAATATACCTTATTGTTATTGGCTTAATATACCATTCAATATTTTTATTATATTTGAATAGTCATGACATCTTACTATCTACTTTACTTGTCAAAATATGCTTAAAATATGTATTCAATTTTATTTTCTTTTAAAATTTATGCTTTGAAAATTGATTTTTTAAATGTAATCTAACAATTTTAATACAAATTAAATTTAGTTTTAATTTTAATTTTTTAAGATATGGCTAGCTGGCTTGTCGACCCACCCATAAGTAGGGCAAACCAAGGTGTTTAGCCCATCCTAGCTAAGCAAGGCAGCCTGTCCCCGCTTTTTTACAAGTCAAAGGCGGGGCGAGTAAAAATAGGACAGACCGGTCTGCATTGTCATCTCTAATTTTAATGTTGTTTGACTTAGATTTATTTGATGATGGTGGTGGAGCAACGGTGTGGTGATGGTGGAGGGTGCGTGTGGTGCACAACACGGTGGTGATGGTGCACATGAATGTGATGGGTTGGATCGTTGGAGGGTGTTTAGCGCGCGTGGATCTAGAGATAGCATTGAAGGTGAAGGGTTAGAACTTAGAGGGGTTGGAAGGTGTGGTAGTTGGGAGAGAGATGGCGATGCAATTAAAGGAGGAGATGGTGGTTATGGTGGTAGGTGTTATGTTTGGTGACTATGGTGTTCAGGTTGAAGGAGAATTTTGAGGAAGAAGATGATGATTGATGGCGCTGGTGTTTAGGGATTAAGAGAATTTTAGAGTTGATTTTGTGTGGTTAGAGTCAGTTAAGTTGACTCTAAAGACATGTTAAAATAAGGGTAAATACTCATTTTCGTTCCTGAGTGTGTAAGGCGCTGACAAATTTGTCCCTGAAAGATGAAAATTCAAATTTTTGTCCCTGAAAGTGAAAAAAGTGTGACAAATATATCCCTCTGTTAACTTTCGTCCGTTACCATTAATATCAGGGACGAATTTGTCAGTGTACAACACATTCATGGATGAATTTGTCATCTCTCTATCCAAAATATAATTTAATCTTTATATTCTCTCTTTTTTAATCATTACAAGCATAACATTACAATAAACACTTAAAAATTAAGAAAACAAACATAAGTTAAAACAATCATAATAATAAGCATGATATTGATTAATAAATATAATTTGGTTGTTGTTCTGGAATTTCTATTATAACAATATTAGATAATAATAAAATCAAGTTAAGTCTCATTTTTTTGTAAGGATTAATTTAATGACTGTGTATTTTAATTTGTTCGAGCCTCATATTTTGGATAAGTATCATAAGTAAAAACAAAGATAATAATAAGCATAATATTGATTAATAAGCATAATTTGTTTGTTGTTATGAAATTTCTATTATAACGTTAGATAATGACAAAATCAAACTGAGTCTTATTTTTTTTGTAAGAATTAATTTAATGACTGTGCATTTTTGTTTGGGTCTCATATTTTTGATAAAGTACAGTCACATTAGAAATTTCAAAGCAAAAATATGAGATAATACTTACCCAAAATATGAGACTCAAACAAATTAAAATGCACATTCATTAAATTAATTCTTACAAAAAAATAAGACTCGGTTTGATTTTGTCATTATCTAATGTTGTTATAATAGAAATTTCAGAACAACAAACAAATTATGTTTATTATTATGTTTGTTTTAACTTATGCTTGTTTTTCTAATTTTTAAGTGTTTATTATAATGTTATGCTTGCAATGATTAAAAAAGAGAGAATATGAAGATTAAATTATATTTGGGTAAATAGCTGACAAATTCGTCCTTGAATGTATAATGTGCTGACAAATTCGTCCCTGATATTAACGGGATAAAAGTTAACAGAGGGATAGATTTGTCACACTTTTTTCACTTTCAGGCACAAAAATTTGAATTTCCATCTTTCAGGGACAAATTTGTCAGCGCTTTACATATTTAGGGACAAAAATGACTATTTACCCTTAAAATAATTAAAAAAAATCATGACATGAAAAAATTAGAAAATGATATATGATAGTGATGTGTCAAGGATGATGTAATATTTTATTTATTACATTATCACTTAATAGAATGAAATTAATGACAACCATTAAAAGTACAAATAAAAAAATTACATATATGAAAAGAAAAAAAATAATAATTTAGATGGTAATTTGAAAAAGAGATATTTTACTGTTTGAAAAAAAGAAAAACAAATAGAAGCTTGAGTTGAGTTGAGCGAGCATAGAATATCCCGTTCTCCCTTTCACTTTTTCCCCGTTACGTGGCAATCGAATTTTGTTTGGAAATAATTGAGGACTACGTGATTACGGTCCCAAAGAACAACCCTTTCTAGCAAGTAAACCCGAGTTCCCTTCTCTCTCTTTACGATTACATTGCTGTCGCTCTCTGTTCACATTCGATCTTTCGCTTCTGAATCTCCAACAATGGTACTTGAGGTAAATCCTTTTTCTCCTTCGTCTTAATTTCAGCCATGCCACTACAATCCCTTTAATCCAATCAATTAGGGTTTGTTCATTTGATCCCTCGTTTATCACTAATTGCTTTGTGTGTGTGTGTGTGTGTGTGTGTATAATAGGCGACTATGATCTGTATAGACAATTCGGAATGGATGCGTAACGGGGATTACTCTCCTTCTCGATTTCAAGCCCAAGCAGACGCCGTCAATCTCATTTGCGGTGCTAAAACCCAGGTGTGAAGTGAAACCCTATTCTATTGATGCTTAACACTCCTTTATCTGTGATTGCCACTTTGAGTAGAAAAGTTAAATTTAACGAATATTGTTGTGTTTCAGACTAGGGTTTGAATTTATTTAATTGGAAGTTTAGGAAATTGCGGTTGGGTTCAATTTGTGCTGATTTTGTTTTTTCCTTTTGATGATTTAGTCTAATCCAGAAAATACGGTGGGTGTTCTCACGATGGCGGGGAAGGGCGTTCGTGTTTTGGTGACCCCTACCAGTGATTTAGGCAAGATCTTAGCTTGCATGCATGGTCAGTTTTTGCTTCTTGAATGTTTGTAACAAGTGGCAATTGAATTTGACATGTTGTTGTAGGATGCTTTGTGTAATTTGTGTCATAGGGGTGCTTATTCTTGCAACTGAAGTTTAATGAGACTTATTTCTGTAAATGTTGAAATAGAAATGCAACAAGTTGGCAGTGCATTGTTATTCTGACATGTTAGTTATGGTTGGATTCTTCTATTCTTGTAAGTGTTGATTTGTTTTTCCTGTTTTGTTTCCTATGTTAGGACTAGAAATAGGTGGTGAGATGAACCTAGCTGCTGGCATTCAGGTTGCGCAATTGGCTCTTAAGCATCGGCAGAACAAGAAGCAGCAGCAAAGGATTATTGTCTTTGCTGGAGGGTGTGAATAACTGTTTCTTCTGTGTTATTTGATATTGTTTTGTCTGTTGTGTCTATATTCCATCTAATTCTCTGTTTAATTCCTTTTAGTCCTGTTAAGCATGAGAAGAAAATGCTGGAGATGATTGGGAGAAAATTGAAAAAGAATAGTGTAGCACTTGACATTGTCAATTTTGGTGAAGAAGATGAGGGGAAGACAGAGAAGTTGGAGGCACTCCTTTCAGCTGTTAACAATAATGATACCAGCCACATTGTTCATGTTCCATCTGGTCCAAACGCTCTTTCTGATGTACTAATAAGGTTAGTGGTTTTATTTCTTTATCTTTCTTTGTACTCATTACTCAGCATTTTCCCATTTGAAATGAATTCCCAGTTGTGTAATAGAAAAGTTATTTTTTTAAAGTTTCCCTACTGCTTCTACTCAATTCTGCCCATTTTTCTTCTAACTCTGATAGGAGAGTTTGAACCTTGGACTCTTGTGCATTTTCTTTTAAGTTCTTTGAACCTTGGACTCTCGTGGCAGTACTCCTATTTTTACTGGTGACGGGGAAGGTGGAAGTGGTTTTGCAGCGGGCAGTGTATCTGGATTTGAGTTTGGTGTTGATCCAAACTTGGACCCTGAACTGGCTCTTGCTCTAAGAGTTTCAATGGAAGAAGAGAGAGCCAGACAGGAAGCAGCTGCCAAAAAGGCAGCAGAAGATGCTGCTAAACAGGAGAAAGATGGTGAGCAGCAAGCTAGCCCACAGGATACAACAATGACTGAGGGTGTTAGTGCAGCAGCTTCTGAAGCTGAGACTAAAAGAACTGATTTGACGGTTGGTGTAACTGGTTATTTTAGCCATGTTTGTTGCCTGTTCTGTCGTATGCTTATTTGGATTACAAGACAAGTATCTAAATTCATATAAGTAGTTTGTAGGAGTATTTGCTATAATTATTTTGTACAGTATTTTATTTTTACTTACCAGCATGTACATGGTTTGAATCTTTCAAAGATTGATATTAGAGCTACAGTAACTTTAATTTTCTCAAGAGACCATTCTTTGTTGTTAAGTGGTGTAAGTGAAACTTAATTTATGGAGTCTGGGGAGCTTGTTGCTTCCTGAGAGTCTAAAGCACACCTTTGCTGTCATTAGTCCTTTTCCAATATACTATTGTCCAAACTAAATCAGTGCTAGCAACTTCATTATGACTGTTGCTGGGACCTACATTATCACTCAAGTGATTTAATATCAGAGAACATCTACTCCATATTACTCAGGTTACCATTTTAGTATCATGTTTCGGCATCTTACAATGTATCACAATAATTCACAATAATGACCACTTTTACCATCATTACTATCTTACCATGCGTGTGTTATGTGATTGATTCACATTCCTACATTCACCCGACTATCATGATTCATGCACTGATTCTGATGGCCTTCTAGTTGTGGTTACCAAGGTTATCAAATTGGGATTCAAATTGTGAATTGCGGAGCTAATTTTTGAATAATTTGTATCGAATCATAATATTTAGAGCCAATGAAGAATAATTACTTCAAATATATCATATAGATGATATATAATGTTCAATATAGACAATTTAAATTGGAAATAGATAAACAACTTAAGCAAAAGTCTTATAAAACAAAACTATTAGTTGTATCTGAGTTTGTGAAGCCATTATTTTAGAAGAATGAAGATGAATCTGTTAAATAGCTAAATATAGAACATGCATTGAATGAATGAGTGACAATTAAAGCAGTGGAATAATCAAATAGGATAAGTTCATTAAGTGTTCCTTCAATTCCTTTCATTTAACAATTTAAGCTCACATGAATTTTTAATTTTTTTTCACGAGAATTGGTGAAAGAAAAGTAAAAAAATGAAAAACGATAACAAATCATTGAATGTGTGAATCCTGTTGAGGATACGAATTTGTACTGATTCATTCATGTATTGTAAGATACAAAATCATTTAAGATTCATCTTATTATACGAATCGGTAGGTAGCTAAAATTGTATTGAATCGTAAGATTCAAATCGTGAATTATAAGATTCTGATAACTATGATGGTTACAACAGAGTTGTTACATCCAAAAACTAACCTTAGAATTTTCCCCTGGCTCAATGGCAACATATGCTCTCCAAGCACTATCTCCTTTCCGGTATTTTAAACTAATGCAGATAAAATGACTTGCTGATGGATACTATCATTACATTCTAAATGTTGAGTACACAGGAACTGACAGTTTATGTAACTTGTTTCTAGCAACATGTTGCTTTTCTTCAATTCAACGTGCACCTGACCCCACCCCAAAATAAATTTCTTTTGCTTGCTTTGCTTTTGGATAAGTTCTCTTGTTTTAATTTTATTCTTCCCATAAATCAGTATCAGACAATACTATTTGATCTGTGTGAACTGATTTTCAAACGAAAACAGGTCGACGAGAATGCTCTTCTACAGCAGGCCCTTGCAATGTCAATGGACGATCCCACAATTAACCTTGACATGAGAGATACAGATATGTCTGAAGCAGCTGCTGAAGATCCTGAGTTGGCTCTAGGTGAGTTTTTATGCTTAATCATTCTGTATTTGAACATGTGTGGATACTTTCTCATTTATGTTGGTTGATGATTGATCTGGTCTGGAATTGAGAAAAATTCTTTCAACTTTGGTTTCGTAAAGAGGGATATAGTTTTCTCAGTCCTTTCTATTAGAGGGTGGGTATTTAACTATTTATGATATTGGACAAATATTTTCTTTGCATAGAGATTTTTTTGGTATGGATTTTATTTTATATATTTACATAGAGTTTGTATGGATAAGTGATATTTATCAAGCTAACTCCCCTTGATTGAGGGTTTGACCTTTTCTTTTCTCTTGTTTGAGGTATCAATGTTTTGGCTTTGTTTAATCGTGCATAATTATATTTTCTTTTATGACAAGTTGTTCTGGTTATGAAGTCAATTGGCATCTTATAGAATTTACGGGAAAGCTATAGTAGTTGTCCGGATTTTCACTAAATCTTGTCTTTTCTCGCTTGAAGCTCTCCAATTGTCAGTAGAAGACAGCTCAAAGGACTCGGCAAGCCAGTCTGACGTGAGTAAGCTGTTGGCAGATCAGTCCTTTGTATCTTCTATCCTTGCATCGGTATGTCTATAAATCCAGTAAATGTTCCATGTTTTTTAAATGTATTGATAGAATGATTGACAATATGTTCTGCACTGAATAATATTCATTGCTTCTGCAGCTTCCTGGGGTTGACCCAAATGACCCATCTGTCAAAGATTTGCTGGCTTCCATGCAAAATCAGTCTGAGGTAGGTTTTCTTTTATGGAAAATAATCATTGGGTTTGAAATCTCTTAGAATATTTCACAGGGAGCATATTTAAATTTAGCTTCACCTAGATTAGCCTTGAACTCCTTTTCATCTCTCCCCTCTTTTAATTTATGTTTTCTTTAATAAAAGTTGGATTTTGCAGTGTCTTAGTATGCTAATATTGCTTTCTTATATTGTCTGCCTATTTAATGATCTTTGAAGGCCATAGCTATAAGTGGAACTTTATATATGGTGGCGACAGCATAATCCTCAATATTCTCCCTTGTTCGGTGGGAAAATTTATACATGCTCAATGGGAAAATTTGGTCATTATCAAACTAATCAATATTTGTTTATTTGTTTCCACTAAATGGAAAATTTATGTGCATGTTTAAATTTAATCGTCTTTCAAATTGGCCAATAGGATTTTTTATACCAAGTGATATTCGATCACATAATTTTTTATGCTCAGTACCACATGACTAGCATCTTAAAATTCAAACACCTGGTACTTTGGTATATTCCTGCACTATTAACAGTTTTTTGATTGTGCTGTCAATCAGCCTCAGCAGAAGAATGAAGACAAGCCACCAAATGAAGAGGAGAAAAAATAATGTCGTAGTCTCTTTGATGTTCTATTTGTATTCCTTTGGTAGCATATTGGAAAGTGGTTTTACTCGGGAGTTATTTCACATGCGTTCCAGTTGTTGAGTTCCCCTGCTGATTGGAACGGGTATATGTCTCTTGATTAATTACCGATAATTGAGTAGAGCATCAAAAGCCTATTGTCAATGTTCATCAAGGGAGTACACGGTTTTATGGTTAAGAATACTCCATCCTTAAAATGTCCATCAATCTCATTACAAAATTAATATGAATCCTTTTTTTTTTATTTTTTTTTATTTTTAAATTCTTGTATTAATTTCTAGGTTAGTTTAAAAGTATATGCTTGACGCTGATACGTGGCCATGTTCAAGTGCAAAACGTAACTCATCCATCTAAACAAGCACGATAGCTAAAGGTGAATTTTATAGTAAGTGACGTGACTGCCAGGCAAGGGATTAATATTGTCAGATAGATTCCCGTTTATACATTTCTTTTGCCCTGATTTTAATAAGAGATTAAATAATAGCTTAAATCGATTATATTACAATTTTGTCATTAGCTGTAATTCTTGTGTGAAGATGGTTCGCTTGAGTTTCCTATAGGCATGGACATTGTATTTTATTTTTTGTTCAACAATAGGCATGGGCATTGTGTTCGAATACCAACAATGTATGAGTTGGGGCCACAGGTGTAAGGTTCTATAATCCGATAAGGTAGACTGTTGAATAAGATGTACGTGTAAACTGAAAAAAGTATTTAGAGACTCAATCGATTTAGTGTGATCCGATTCCTCATTTTCGCTGAAATAATAGTAAAACATACATTAGAAATAAGTTTATGTGATCTGATTCCTTCAATAATTTCACATTTTTTTTTTATATTATAGATTGTAGATTTTTTTTATAAAAGTAATGGTGAATTTTTAACATAGAATTTCAATTTTTTCTTTTTCCATCCTGAGAGAAATCTCTTGAAAAAGGAGAATGAATTCTTTCTCAACATATTTTTTTATACACAACTTAACCGAACATTTTGACTACATGTTTAAATAAATCCCTGGTCACATATACTGATCAGATGTTAATTCTAGTTTTTTTTTTTACACATTAAATGTCCTAGGTTAAATAACAAATTTTATCGGATTTCGTAATCCTTGTGCGGTAATATCTCAAGAAAAACAATCTTGTGTGGAAATGTACAATCGATTTTAATTTTGATGTAAATTCCAGTTGTGATCAAATGTGTTAATAATAATAATGAAAGAATGTTACTTTGTAAAATCTGACTATGTAATATTAGGCATAGAGTAATATATGTCGGAAGAGGAGTTACCTTTTTTTATTTTTATTTTTTTTATGATTTTGAGGAGGAGTTACCTTAACTGATATTCTCCTTTTCAAAATAAAACCTTAACTGATATTCTATTTTTCCGAGGATTATTTCCATGGTTTTCAATTTTTCATATGTTGAAATACCTTTGAATTGAATCCCTGGTCTAAAAAAATAAAATAATGGAAGAATGTCAGGGAAAAATGTCTGCAATCGCGGAGGAAACGCCCAAAATTTGAGGACGGAAACTTATTTGGATAAGGAGTGCGAGAAACAATTTCAAGCCCGTTACAAAGTTTAGAGTAATGCTTACACAAATTAGAAAAGCTAAATAACATTCATGTAAGGTTGTCAAAATTCAAATACGTTTGTTAGATAAGTGATGTTCCAGTGGTGTGCACCTCGTGTTAATCACATTTTCCTAGGCCGGCACTCTTAGGCATGGACCAACAATGTCCACTTTTTATTTTATGTTTGGTCTTATTCTAAACTTTTGTTATATATCTTTTCTATATTAGTTGAATGGTATAATCTTCACAGACCCAACACAGTTTGGGTGTTGGAAATGGGAAACTTAGCTGCAGAGTCTCTCTGTGCTTTATTGTTGCTATGTTTCTATGGCACACTTTTAGTTAGTGCTAAATACATGAAGTATAATACTGGGGCCAGTATTGTGCCAGGAAAATTGAATGTTCACTTGGTTCCACACTCCCATGACGATGTTGGTTGGCTGAAAACCGTTGATCAGTACTATGTTGGGTCAAACAATAGTATTCAGGTTAGAATCACAAGATTCTTCTTACATTCATCTGTGTTAGTAACACATAATTGTTCACTTGTTAAGGCTTCATAATTGTTCACTTGTTAAGGCTTCATACTTCATAGTTCAAATTTAACTTTCTTTTTTGTTCTCTGCTTGAATGTTTTGTAGGGGGCATGTGTTGAGAATGTGTTGGACTCGGTGGTTATTTCTCTTCAGAAATGTTGAGATAGTTAATTCAGTTAGTTAGTTAGTAACTGTTTTAGCTTTATATGACGTATATGAAACACTATAAAAGAGTGCTTGTATATTTCTGCAGTAGAGTAATGCAGTGAGTAAATGAATAAGTTTTTCCTCAGTTCACAAAACCTCTGCTCTGTTATACTCTGTTCTAACAACTGGTATCCAGAGCCTTATGTTCTTGGTAGAGAAAGAGTGAGATTTCCGTTGTGTGTGTGAGGAGTGGGTGAGCATTGCTGTGTGAGAAGTTTATGGAGTGAAAGCAGAGAGTGAATTCTGCTGTGAGAAGAGAGTGAGTTGTTGAAGATGGCCACCTCCAACAATGGTGGTTTTCCAGCAACGTTACCCATTCTTGATGGAAAGAATTGGGATAAGTGGAGCAATCAAATGGAAGCCATTCTTGGTTTTCAAGATGTTCTTGAAGTGATTACAGAAGGCATCGAAAAGATCACTACAGTAAAGGTGGATGAAGCTCATGTCAAAGAAATCAAGAAGAAGAACTACAAAGCACTGTTCATTCTCCATCAATGTGTTGATGCGGGTCATTATGAAAAGATTTCTGGAGTCAAGAGTGCAAAGCAAGCATGGGACATTCTTCAACAGGCCTATGTTGGTGCTGAGAAGATCAAGAAAGTCAGGTTGCAGACCTTGAAGAGACAATATGAGCTACTGGAAATGGAAGAAACAGAAAGTGTTGGAACCTATATCAATCGGGTCCAAACTCTTGTCAATCAAATGAAGAGCTGTGGCAAGAAAGTCTCAGATCGATCAATCATCGAAAAGATTCTGAGAACATTACCCACAAAATTTGATGTAATTGCTGTGTCAATTGAGGAGACCCGGGATCTTGATCAAATGAAGCTTGAAGAATTACAAGGCTCCCTTGAAGCTTTCGAAATGAGATGTGCTGGAAGAAAAGAAAAACCAGGTGAACAAGCTCTGCAAGCCTAATCCAGTTGGAGAAAGGAAGGAGATAATTCAAAAATTAAAAGAGGAAAAGGCAGATGGAGAGGTGGTAGCAGCAGAGGGAGAGGCCAGTCAAATTGGAACAATCAGAATTTCAATTCTGGCAAGCCTGCATTTGATCAGAAATCATATGACATCAAGCAAAGGAGAGGAGGTTCGTGTGGTTCAAGAGGAAGAGGTGAAAGGAAGAGAATGGACAAGAGTGGCATTCAATGCTACAATTGTCAAAAATGGGGCCATTTTGTAGATGAATGCTGGCACAATGACAAGAAGAATTCAAGAAATAATGAAGCCCAGCTTGTAGAAGAAGAGCAAGATGATTCAGATCAAGTCATGCTTGTGGCAACCACTGAAGAAAGAGAATCCAATACTGATTTCTGGTATTTGGATACTGGCTGTTCCACCCATATGACAGGGAGAAGAGATTGGTTTGTGAATCTGGAT
>PYAF01000552.1:910014-955110 GCA_007407185.1 Glycine tomentella
TTTTATTTGTTGGTTTCTCAGTACCAAAGACGGCTAAGTGATACTCCTTCACATAAAGAAGATCTTCCATCTTTCCTTTCCATACATGATAATTTGAACCATTTAGTGTAACCATTCTACTTGTATTAACCTCCATAATTAATCACAAGTCAACAGGCAAAATAACACAAGCTCTTGATACCAGTTGTTGGGAAAAAGATACCAATTTTCCCTTCCAGGACCTGTTATGAATGGTCTTGTAGAAGCAAAATACTTTATGCACAAATAATAATTATGCAAGGAACACAACACAATTTTTTAACGTGGAAAACCTTCTCAATGTGAGAAAAAAAAACCACGGGACCGATCTCGGAGTCCATCCAAATTCTTCACTATCAATAAAGTGAGATTACAAAATGGTTTCAACAACCATTACAATCAACAGACAACTTCAACAAAAGTCGTATCAAACCATCATAAGAGGCAAACATACAAAATAGGCTTTTGTACGAAATTAATTTCTACCACCAGAAACAACAACAGATCCCAACGGTCAAATTGAGTTCTTGCAAGAGAGGAACACACTGATCAAATTTGAGGAAAATCCAACAGTTGAGCAAAGAGATAACTCTTTCTCAATATCACTGCCCGAAACAAGACAGAACAGAGCAGGAATTCTGATAACCTCTATTTGCAGTTGAAACAATCTCTCTTGGAACAGTTCAATGAATGATCCGAACGGTCATAATATAGAAACAGATCTTAATAACCGCTCCTCAAATTTTGAATGCGATCCAACGGTTAGTTTGAGAGAAACGTCCCTTGCAATAAAACTGCACACTTCAGAAAACGGTTTCATAACCGCTTCGGTTTGGGAATTTCCGGTTATACTACAAGCCTTTATTCACGAAACCAACCGTTAGATGTTAATATTGGCGAGTCACAAAACTGCTTAAAAAGTTTCACTAAGATCCAACGGTTAACAAAGGAGATCGAGAAGTTTGAAGGATGACAGTTTCTACTCTCCTCTCCTTTTCTCTCTCTTGTGGTTTCAAATTAACCGCCAACTTCTTAAAAGAAGTAACTACTGACCTATTAAGATAAGGAACTCCAATCTTTCCTTATTGGGCTGGACTTGGCTTGGGATTCAAGCCCAACAAGAGCCGTGGGAGTTTCCTTTTTTACAAGTTTGGAAAGAAAGTTGGAACAGAGGCTTCCTTTCCATTCCTAATTCCAATCATGACATCATGACATAGCTTGTTTAGTCCAATGTTGTCGTTGACTTGTTGTTCTGTTTTGAACCAGCGAGGACATGGGAGAGATGCTCATCATCATTATGCTCATGGCTCTGTCGATGGGGAGCTCCAACTTCTTGGCGGTGGGCGTTGCGGCACTCGTGGAGCTTGAAGTTTGGCTTCTTGAGGCCGATCACCTCATCGACAGAGGCGGAGGAGGAGGTGGGGCGGTGGGACTATGCCGCCGTGAGGCACTAGGGGAGAGTGAGGGGAAGTTTCGGGGTGGAGGGAGGGGTCGTCGGAGACTTTCCAAAATTTTTATGTCATCACCTGTGGACAGTTGTCCCACCGTGGGTCCACCACTGATGTATATAGCATAAGCCACCATTGAACTAGGATGTAGTTGGATATAGAATTAGACATGTGAGATGCAGTTTAGGAAGGGGTATCATTGTTGAACAATGATAATAATGTCATTGTGATCAGGGGTGCACTTGCACTCCCTTAATTTTAAAAATTTATAAGTAAAATTTTTTGAAAGTAAAATCTTATTTTTTTTTATTTTATTTTTTCTATGTTTTTATACTAGTGAGTCACCTATGCAACACGGAATATATATTTTCCTAATTAAATATTTTGTATAACAATGTGTAATAGTAAATTAAATCTTATATAACATTGTGGATATATATATATATATATATATTAATAACATATTAATATATTTGAATAATTACATGCGAATTATCCGTACTCTTTAAGGTATTTTGTTATTTAAATATTTTTCACATATTAAATAAAGCCACCAATATGTCTTTTTTTTCATAATTTTATGGTTTTTCAAAATAAAATTTTGAATTTTAAATTTACCAAAACTAATCACTTCAGTTTATGCTTATTTTAGGATTAAATATGTTTTTAATCTCAGCAAATTAACGAGTTTTATTTTAATTATTATAAGATTTTTTTTTCATTCCTCGAAAAGTTGAAACTATATTTTGGTCCCTATTATAATGTGACACTCAGTATCCGCTTATGTGATTAGTGTCAGTGTTTGTGATACAACGTTAATATGTGATACCTTCAAAAAATTTATCAGTTCCCTGAAATAAATATTATTTATTTACATTAAAATGAACTTAGCATACAAAAAATAACGATTTCATCTTTTAAAGGGATTAAAACCAAACAAAAATATTTTACGGGGACGTTGTTGACCGCTTTAGAAAGTCGTTCACGATTACTGTTGCGGTTACATTAATCTAACTAATGGATAAGTAATTGGTCCGATTTGACTTGCTATATATTAAAAATTTAAAATTTTATATATATATATATATATCTATAATATATAAGTGTATAACTAACATTATTTGAGTAAGAAAAACTCATTCATATTCCAAAATTCAAAATAACTATTGATAATATTCCATTTTTTTTTAAAAAAATCTAGACTCCCCCCCCCCCCCAAAAAAAACAAAGTGAATCCGGTCGGACCAGACCAATTCAACTAGCCGATTTTGACCAGATCAACTGCATAACCGGTTCAATAATAAAATCGGATCGATTATATTATCGGGTCCCGACAGACCGGTCGAGCCGGACTGATTTTAATAACTATGGTTGTAGGGATTAAATCCAACACTTAAGTTGAAATAACGTGGCTAGATATCCTTGATTGTTTAAGTGTAGTCATATACAGTGGTGGGCTCAGAAATTTTTTTTGTAAAGAAAATTTAAATCAACGTTTTATATACAAAGTTATGAACCTGTTCAAAATATAGTTGCTTTTGTAATAAGATGCAGAATTTCAGATTATCTTCATTGGCTTACATTTAGACAGAATTTCATATTTTTCATCATGAGAACTAAGCATCATAGCATAATGGCAAAATACAAAATTTACTATAAGAATCTCACCCTTTAGACAGTTAAAGAGATGCAAGATAGACAGTTAAAAAAACGAATAACTGTACTAACGCATACACCATGCTGACATGCTCCTTGGCTGCTTGGCACAACCCACAACCTACACTAACAGTAAAGCAAATTAGCAAACGCACAAAAAAAGGCCAAATTCCATTTTCTGTTATCATCTAATTTCATTAGGATATTATTTCAAATCTACAATAAACAACACAAATTGGTAACAAGTAATTACTTACATGGATTTTAATTCATGGAATTATTGGAAGTTACTTGAGACCTCTTATGCTACAAATTTCGTAATGGAGTAATATTGCTTTAATTGTTCATGAGAATATTTTACTTTTTCTCTTCTCCTGTTATAAACCAAACACAGTTTTCTTTCGCTTTCAAGCATATTCACAAACACATGCTCAACCAAAATCCAAGTAACTCAAACTAAATAATTATGGTTTCATAAACTATAGAAGAGCAGAAAATTTGGTTTGAGAACAGAAATCGAGAGCTGAGAATTGAACAGGGTAATTAATGGCAAACCTTGATTTAGAGATTGATTGAAAATGTTTATGGAAATAAGTCAAGAATGACAACCTCTGCTGCTGACAGGTCGCGGTTGCCGATGCGGTGGACAACGAGGCCAAGGGAGCAAATGAAGTCATTGCCGACGGGGGGAGCAAATGAAGCCGTTGATGACGGTGTCGGCGCGGGAACGCAGAGTCGTGGATCAAAGGTGTTGCACGACGGTGGCTGACGGTGTCGATGAGGACACTCTGGTGGCTAAGTGGTCGACGGTGGCAGTCGGCAAAGGAGGTGAGGTCGAGACGTGAGTGCTTCACAGAGTCTCAGACAGAGGACGGAGCGCAGAGGTGAAGTGAGGAAGAAAGGTAGGATATTTTTTATCCTTTTAACTCATATATTATTATAAAAAGAAAAAAAAAAAGATAAAATGTTTGTATCCGCACTTGCGAATAGAAATACATGTGGGTCCGCCACTGGTAATATAGATATATATTGACATATATCCTGTAAACTTCAAAATGTCTCGGTAAATTTTCAAATAAATTGCAAAGATCACAATAACGTTAAAATCTTATAAACTCTTCATTCAATTAGTTTATTAGTGGGTTTGGGGTGGCAACACATTAAAAACAACAAATTAAAAGAAGTCTCATCCCCACGTTCAACCCAAAACAGTTAATTATTGCTCTCACTTTTTCAATTTCTAACGATGATTTTGATGGTTGGAATCGACTCTAGAGGCTATCCAAACACACTTTAATAATTTTAGGGATTGTGGTTAAAAGAATTAAAACTAACAATTTTATTATTATTTGTCTTCAATTTTTACTTATAAAAAAACTAACAAAAGAAATTACATTCAATTATAATAATTTAATAAAATCAAGTTATTATAAATCAAGGAATTTAATTGTGATCTTTGCAATTTAATTAGGGAAATCTCAACCGTGATTGTTCCTCAATTCTTCAAAACCCATTTTTTTCTTTTATAAAAAAGTAGAAAATCCTTGTTACATTTTAAAAATTAATAAAGCATTATAGAGAAATTTTTCTGAATATAACACGAGTCATGACTCATGAAGTGCTATATTTTTCTTTCCCGTAATTTCTTTTACCTTAATTTGTCAATATAAATTCTAGACCTTTATATGGATAAATACTCATATTGGCCACGTTAAAAATGCACCTATCTTGATTAGCATAATCTTACCTATAAAATAAAATGTTTCTTATTACATGTAATAGGATTTCCATATTATAATTATAAGTTTTTGCATTAACTTTTTATTAGCCTCTAAATACTTTAAAAATTAAGTAAAAATTAGATTATTCTCTAATTAACAAGAGTTGAGACAAAAATATGACGGTAGTAAGGAGGTGTCTTATTCACACATAAAATAAAAGCAGCTAAATGTCGGATGGCAAATTAAAGAAAAAGACAGCATGAACATTAATTTTAACACATGATCATGATTCACTTGATATTTTAATTATCTGCCACTTGATATTAAGAACTTGGAACACCTCGTCTACCACATAAGAACAGCTTACATATATATTTTAAGCATAAATGATTTTTTTGAAATAGCAAATGAATGTCATTAATGTAAAACATTATGTGTCTCATGTATAAAAGTAGTGTTATTTTGATTTAATGAGAAAAAGGTAAAAAGGTATTATTGGTATGAGAGTTATTAGAAGTTATGGAAGTTACTGGAAGTTATAAAATAGATAACTGTTGATAGGTGCAGTTATCAGAAAGTATAAAAGACATTTTGGTTTCTGAAAAGAAATATATAGAAACATAAAAGGCCTTCATTGTCTGCCCATGAAAGTTGTATCTCATCCCTATCAAAAGAAGATACAAGAATGAAAGGGTCAAGATTCTGAGAAAGTATTCTATCATTAAAGATCTTCTGCAATTATGGACAAAGGTATGTTTATGTAAAACTCATGAATTCTCAATATCCTTTTCATGTTCTTGTTATGATTGTTATTGAACATGAAATTATAGAATAATGCTTACATGTGGTATCAGAGCATGTGTTTGGGAATTCATGTTTTTTCATGTATGATTATGAATGAATTCTTGATTCTTGAGAAATTAAGTTTTCGAAAGTCATGATTAAGAGAAAGATACTTTCCATTAACGATGTATGGATTCATTGAAGAAAGAATAAAGACGTTAACAGTGGTGACTTTATATGTATATTGAAAATTCAATTCAACGTTTTGGTTTTCATGATGACATTTTCACGAAATCTGATGCAAGTCTATTGATATATTTATGTTATGCAATTATTGTGGATACCACAATTGAATTCAATAATTGCAAGATCCATTATTTATGGTTTCATGAATTCGCATTATGTGGCATAAATATATATAAAAGTTGTAGACCTTTATTGTTAGTTCTTGGTAATTAGAGAACAATTGAAGTTGCCGAGAATATGATAAAGTGTTAAAAATCACTTATTGTTTATGAAATGTTTAAAGTTTGGAATTAAGTATGGTAAATTTGTTAGTCACTAAAGTGGTCATATTCTTGATGAATTGATTAGTTCCAAACATTATGATTATGTTTCAATTACCATGACTGTGATGCTATGAATGGTATAAAATTACTGTTTATGTTGTGGTATATTGAAGTTCATTATTAAAGAACAGTTAAGGATCAACCCAAAGGATGATTACTTGTTTTATAGTAAATGAACATGAATGTTGATATTGATGATACACTTCTGGTTTTATTTGGTCATCCAAAGATGACAAATATTTCTAATTAGGGTATGCATCATTATCAAATTATGTGAAATCTTTTTAGCATCATTATAGTTGAATGTTGTATATTAATGGATCCCTAAACGTGAACATTAATATGCATTGAAGTTAGTATGTTAGTATGTGACATGTATGACTCAAAGTATTAATGTTTTAAATGTTACATCTTAAAGTATATGTTGCTACACATTTGCTTTTCTCAACTATTACAATTTTCAATGGACTAAACTTCTCTGAATGGAAAGAGCAAATTGAATTTTACCTTGGGGTAATGGATTTGGATTTGACTCTTAGAGAAGACAAACCTAATGCTATTACTGATGCAAGCACTAAAGATGAAAGAGTCCATTTTAAGAATTGGAAAAGATCCAATAGGTTGAGTCTGATGTGCATGCGAATGAGCATTGTAAGCAACATTAAGTCAACTCTTTCACAAACTGAAAGTGTTAAAGAAATGATAAAACTTGTGGAAGAGTGCTCCCAAACTGTTGATAAGTCTCTTGTTGGGACATTTATGAGTACGCTGACCACCATGAAATTTGATGGTTCACGAACTATGCATGAGCATGTTATTGAAATGATAAACATCGCAACAAAATTGAAATCATTGGGAATGGCTGTGGATGAGAATTTCCTGGTGCAGTTCATATTGAACTCATTACCGTCTGGGTATGATTCTTTCCAAATGAACTATAATACAATTAAAGACAAATGGAATGTGCATGAATTGCACAGTATGTTAGTTCAAGAGGAAACCAGTATAAAGAATCAGAGAATTCATTCCATCAATTATGTCAAACATCAAGGAGTTGAAAAGAAAAGTCGTAAACGCATGAGAAGAAGGGAAGAAGACCATTAAAGATTAATCAGGTCTCCTCTTCTCAAATCCACAAGAAGGAACATAATGGAAACAGATGTAATTTATGTGGTAAGGCTGGGCACATCCCAAAGGATTGCCCAAAACATAAGGCTTGGTTTGAAAAGAAAGGTAAGCCTTGTGCTTATGTATGTTATGAATCAAACATTGTTGAAGTTCCATGTAATACTTGGTGGATTGATTCTGGATATACAACTCATGTTTCTAGTGGTAGTTTCAGTTTGTACTAGCACAATCATTTAATTGGCAATGGTACCTTATGTAATGGATTATACTATTATATCTTGATAATCTTTATACTGAAACGCTTATAACTCTGCATCATAATGTTGGTACTAAACATACCTTAATTAATGAATGTTTCACTTACTTGTGGCATGAAAGTTTGGGACACATTTCCAAAGAAAGAATGAAAAGATTGGTGAAGAATGAAATCCTTCCGGATTTAGATTTTACCGATCTAAATGTTTGTGTGAATTGTATCAAAGGCAAACAAACAAAACACACAAAGAAAGGAGCCACAATAAGCACTTAGCTTCTTGAAATTATACACACTGATGTATGTGGTCCATTTGATGTTAAGACTTTCAATAAAGAAAAATATTTTATTACCTTCATTGATGATTATTCACGTTATGGTTATGTCTATTTGCTACATGATAAGTCTCAAGCTGCAAATGCTTTGGAGATTTATATTAATGAAGTTGAAAGGCAAATAGATAGAAAAGTGAAAATTGTCAGATCTGATAGGGGTGATGAATATTATGGAAGGTATGATGAAAATGGACAACATCTGGGCCCATTTGCTAAATTTCTGGAAAAGCAAGGTATTTGTGCTCAATACACAATGCCCAGTACACCACAACAAAATGGTGTTTCAGAAAGGCGTAATAGGACCTTGTTGGATATGGTTAGGAGTATGTTAAGTAATTCTTCTTTACCCGTTTCATTGTGGACTTATGCTCTAAAAAATTGCCATGTACGTATCAAATAGGGTTCCTAGTAAGTCAGTCCCAAAGACTCCTTTTGAACTTTGGACTGGAAGGAAACCTAGTTTAAGACACCTACATGTTTGAGGTTGTCAGGCAGAAAATGAATACTACAATCCACAAGAAAAGAAACTGGATGCAAGGACAATCAATGGTTATTTCATTGGTTATCCAGAAAAGTTGAAAGAGTATAGATTTTACTGTCCTTAGCATACCACGAGGATCATTAAATCTGGAAATGCTAGGTTCATTGAGAATAGTGAAGTTAGTGAGAGTGAAATACCACGTAAAATGAATATTCATGAAGTGAGAATACAAGTTCCATTGACTTGTAACTGTAGTAAAGTTGTTGTTCCTCATGTTATTGAACCGATTAATAATAATGAAGAACAACAAATGAATGATCCCATTACTCATGATGAAACTATTGCCAATGAATTGAATGAACCCGTTGTAGAAGAACCACAACAAATAACATTAAGAAGATCTCAAAGGGAAAGGAGATCTGCTATTTCTAATGATTATGTGGTATATCTACAAGAATCTGAATTTGACATGGGTATTCAGGATGATCCAGTTACGTTTTCATTAGCCACGAATAGTGATAATGGTGATAAGTGGTTAGATGCCATGACAGATGAGTGGAAATCTATGGAACAGAATAAAGTTTGGGATCTTGTTGAGTTACCAGAAGGGTGCAAGAAAGTTGGTTGTAAGTGGGTCTTTAAGACTGAACGTGACTCTCATGGTAACTTGGAACATTATAAGGCCAGACTAGTTGCAAAGAGATTCACTTAGAAAGATGGCATTAACTATAAAGAAACCTTTTCACCAGTTTCAAGAAAGGATTATCTAAGAATCATTATGGCATTGGTGGCTCATTATGATCTAGAGTTACACCAGATGGATGTGAAAATTGTCTTTCTAAATGGGAATTTAGAGGAATATGTGTACATGGACCAACCAATAGGGTTCATAGAAAGTGGTAAAGAGCACATGGTGTGCAAACTTAAGAAATCAATATACAGACTTAAACAAACTTCAAGACAATGGTACCTTAAATTTAATGATACTGTTGTTTCCTTTGGATTTAAAGAAAACATTGTGGATCAATGTATATATCTAAAGGTCAGTGGGAGCAAGTTTATATTACTGATTCTATATGTTGATGATATTTTGCTTGCAATTAACGATATTGGTCTTTTAAATGAGATTAAGAAGTTTCTCTCTAGTAACTTTGAAATGAAAGATATGGGTGAGGCATTCTATGTGATTGGGATATAAATATTCCATGATAGATCACAAGGATTGTTGGGTTTGTCTCAGAAAGCATATATTAATAAAGTTTCAGAGAGATTCAGAATGTAAAACTGCACATTGTTTCTAGTTCCAATTCAGAAAGGAGACAAGTTTAGCCTCATGCAATGTCCTAAGAATGAATTGGAACGAAAGGAAATTGAAGCAATTCCATATGCATCATTTGTTGGGAGCCTAATGTATACTCAGACTTATATGAGACCAGATATTAGCTTTGCAGTTAAAATGTTGAAAAGATACCAGAGTAATCCTGGTATGTATCATTGGAAAGCTGCAAAGAAAGTTCTGATATATTTGCAAGGCAGTAAAGGTCACATACTTACTTATAGGAGGTCTAGTAACCTCTATATCATGGAAAAGTGTGAAGCAGTCTGTAACTGCTGCATCCACTATGAAAGCTGAATTCGTGGCATGCTTTGAGGCCATGGTTCAGACTAAATGGCTGCGGAACTTTATTTCAGGGCTTGAATTGGTCGACATTATTGATAAGCCGCTAAAAATTTATTGTGATAATTCCGCAACAGTCTTCTTTTCTAAAAACGACAAGTATTCCAAAGGTGTTAAACATATGGAATTGAAATACTTTGCCGTTAAAGAAGAGGTTCAGAAACATAGAGTGTCTATAGAGCATGTTAGCACTGATCTTATGATAGCTGATCCCTTGACGAAGGGATTACTGCCCAAGATGTTTACTGGTCATGTATGTAGTATGGGCATTATGTCAGCTAATGAATGTTGATCATTATTGAAATTATTGACTATTGACACTCTGAATTCAATGATGTTTAAGTTTATGAAAATAATCCTGTTTTTCAAATTTATGTATACATGCATGTATGAATAATTATTTTGAGAAAATAGGATTTGTCCCTAATGAAAACATAATAGTATTGTTGTGGGACATTATGATGTAAACTTCCATTAAAGTATCATATCAGGGAGAAGAGTCAATAAAGTGGTACATGGAAGGAACTATGCCGATTTGATAGCATAGAACCGCCATGACTCGTATTGGTTTTTATTTCTGATCATGATGTATGATGAGGCCAACGTATGGAACCTTTAACCGTATGTATGCGCATTATGATGAATTTTCATTAAATCATGGAAGACCACTTTATGACATGAGCCAAGTGAGAGAATGTAAAACATTATGTGTCTCATGTATAAAAGTAGTGTTATTTTGATTTAATGAGACAAAGGTAAAAAGGTATTATTGGTATGAGAGTTATTAGAAGTTATGGAAGTTACTGAAAGTTATGGAAGTTATAAAATAGATAACTGTTGATAGGTGCAGTTATCAGAAAGTATAAAAGACATTTTGGTTTCTGAAAAGAAATATTTAGAAACATAAAAGGCCTTCATTGTCTGTCCATGAAAGTTGTATCTCATCCCTATCAAAAGAAGATACAAGAATGAAAGGGTCAAGACTCTGAGAAAGTATTCTATCATTAAAGATCTTTCGCAATTATGGACAAAGGTATGTTTATGTAAAACTCATGAATTCTCGAGATCCTTTTCATGTTCTTGTTATGATTGTTATTGAACATAAAATTATAGAATAATGCTTACAATTAATCAATGCCAAACTTGACACAAGGTGTGCCCAAGTTACAAGAAAAGATTTACAAAGCATAAATATATATATATATATATATATATATATATATATATATATATATATATATATATATACAAACCCACCCCACAAAGAGAGCGAAAACCAAAATGTTCACTGCTATACATAGAAAAACCAAGACTATCAAAAGTGCCCCTCCCAACTATATAAAATGGCATTGTCCATATCCTCCCTGAAAACCTACATGAAAACATCTCTACTTAGAATGTCACTATAGCCCAAGCTTTACTAAATTTACTCCATCACCGAAACTAATAAAACAACAAATATGATTCAATTTGTGGACTGTATTTGTTATTAAATCGGCACATGTCCCGTATGAATGCACGAGTACCTCAATAATTTATTTTGTAGATTGCAACATTTCAAATTAATTTATTTTGTCCAACTATATATATAGAGAGAGGATTTGCTACGTACATACCTTTATTTTTTTTTAGTATACGTGCATTAATAAATTACAGTGATATATTTTAAGATATTTTTAGTTATAATTTACTAACATACTCATACTATAAAATAAGGGTTTGTATGTTAGCAAACTCCACTAGTATTTATTAACATACACATCCTTATTTTTTTTTAGTATAAGTATAGTAAACTACTAGAAGTGTTCAAATCCAAATCGATTCAAAATAAAAATTGAAAATTGCTAAAAAACAATAAAAAAAACTAAGCCAAACCAATTTTTTTGGATTTGTTTGGATCATTTTTTTCTCAAACCGATGGGTTCAGTTATTTTTGAAAACAAACCGCAACACTTATATTAACACTTATATTACTTTAGTGTTATATGTTTTATGAGTATATTACTTGAGTTTCATAATGTTTTATAGTGTTATGTAAACCGAACTTACACAATGTATACCACTTTCTTATTTAGATGACTTTTTTGACATGTGTGTTTTAAAATGGATGAAATTTTGACAGATTTTTATTTAGAAGGTTTAGCATATTAATAAATTTCGTAAATTGTTGTACGCAATTTTTTTAATGTAATTTAATTTAAAGGATGAAAATAAAATATATAAATTTTAATGAAATAATATTTTAATTTAAACCACAAAAACTAAACCAATTTAAATCACAAACTATTGGTTTTGTTTGATTCAAATTTTTATTTTAAATGAAAATCGAACCAAACTGAACTACATATGTTTTTTAAGTTTGGTTCGAGTGACTTTTTGATGAAAAATCAAATCAAATTAAATCATGAATAATTCTACATGCTACACAATGATGTATTTTAAGATAATTTATAGTTGTAACTTATTTAGACATTTATATTAAAAAATAAAGGATGTATATGTTAACAAATTCATATATATATATATATATATATATACACATATATTAAACTATGTTTACATGACATTAATGATTTAGTATATTTACAAGGCATTTTGAAACAAGATAAAAATTAACGTGACATGTGTAACCGGGTATCCTACTAGTATATTATAAATACTTTTACAAACAAGCTGTTTATCAACTGGCCTATTAGCTCAGTTGGTTAGAGCGTCGTGCTAATAACGCGAAGGTCGCAGGTTCGAGACCTGCATGGGCCAAATTCAAAATGTTTTATGTTAGATTTTTTTTTTTTCAAATATTTTTGTTAGATTTATGCTTTTTCCTTGCTTTTTTTTTTTTTTTTTTTTACTATTAGGTATTTGTATTTGCCTCATAACTCATCAGTAATCTTTCACATGTTCTTACAGATTTCTTGTCTACTCGCTGAATGAACCTGAATTAATCAGAAAAAATCCAACCCTTTTTCTGTAATGTAAAGAGCAGCGTTGCCAAAGTTGGGCTCCAACTGACCGGTGATAAATCCATAAGAATTAATTGTTGGATAAAAAATTGTTATGCAATTAGTGTAATATAATCTAGCCAATTTGCAGAAACCAGTGACCCGTCAAGTTTATGATTTTACGATGTATTATGAATTTTATGAAATTTTTAAAAATCATTTTACAAATTTATGATTTTTGTTATTATATACCAAATTACATTATTCAACATGCATCTCACTAATTTGACTAATGACCGAGTTACTTAACCAAGTTTAAAATTGGTCCGAATCTAATAACACCAGTATTTCCATTCCACATCATTTAAATTTCTTCTAAACTATGAAAATATATTAGTCGTATTGGCCAATAAAAAGAACCAACTCCTGTCTATGAAGATGTTGTGTATCACCCTACTCAATTGAACTTCAATAATAATGACATGCAATTAAATATGACCAACACTATATGGAAGTACCCGAAAACAATAAAGCAGTCATTTTAAGTTGGGCCAACATCTAGCAAGAACAATTCACGAGCTAAATAAAAGTAACATAAAATCATGTCTCCTTAGAAAGGGTATTCTTTGCAGCCTCAGCAGCCGTTTTCTTTGTATCAATCTCAGACACAATGGCATCAATTTTTTAACTTCAGTGAGTACAGCCAACACCTAGAAAGAACAATGCTCGCATAACACAAAACAGAAAATTATGTCTCCTTAGGAGGGGCTTTCTTAGCAGCCTCTGCAGCTGCCTTCTCTGCTTCGATCTCAGCAACGATGGCATCAATTTCGGCTTCCTCCAGTTGACGCAGACCATGCTCCTTAGTCATCACAGCAACTTCTATGTTCTTGCCTCCACTCTCAACAACCTAATTAAAGTCAAAAGTGAAGTATATTAAACATATTCCTGTTGAGATGCATAACAAGCTATTAGCAAACAGAAATACTGTAATTATGCAACAGGAATAAGCAGAACTATTTGATCTCTGTCACTGTTTGATTGTAGTATTGTACAAAGCCAATATAAAATCATCAGATTTATCATGTAGCCAAAATTTTTACTTTTAAGATGTAAAAGACACACCATGTACATAAAGGCTTTAAAGGCAAACAAACAAGTCATGTACAGATGTACATGTACTTCAAGATTCAATAATAAATATTTTCTTCAAATAAAAAAAACCAGAATGCAGGACTGCAAATTGGGATAATATTGCCCCAGATATTTCCCAAGCATTGTATACCAGAACCTAAAAAAACAGACCAGTTAAGAGTTCTTGGCCTGGGGCATAAAAGGACTAAAAGCATAATAACACAAATTCCATGCAAAAATATTTTTCTATTTAAGAACAATTAACTAGGTATGTAGTCATTTAAGCAAACCCATTAACCAATCCTACAACATTGTTAACCATTTGTTTGGTTTATTGTTCCCAAACACGAAATATTTTACCAGAAATTCCTAAATTAATTCTGTTAAAAACAAAAATGGGGAAATTAAGCTCAAAGGAATTCCAGTGGAATACAGCAACATAAGCTCCACTTTCGAAGTTGAAGACAATACTAGACCATCCATAAATAATCAAATACTAGCATATTACTGTCTTTATAATTTAGTTATTTGTAAAGATGACATTAGCTTGCATCTATGCCATAGTTTTAAATAGCGGGTAGCGGCCGGTAGCGACCGACCCCAAAAACACTATAGCGGTATAGCGGCTAGCGGTAAAGCCACTACTGTGAAGTCCATAGAAATACTTATAATAAATTATACCACATATATAAATGCTATAAGATAAGAAATCACCCAAAATAGGAGGAAATGAGGAATGAAAAGTATAACACAAGTTCAATTTTTAATAAAAAAATGAGCAAGGAGTACAAAAAGCAAAAACGGGGGTACAGGAAGCACATTGGTATCTGGATCTTGGAAACGTAAACCTAATTCCTAATGATATATATTGCCTACGCTTGCGCCTCCTCTTCTCCATTTCTGCTTCCTGTACTGCAGCACTGCAGCTGCGCCTTTCCCACGCCGTCGCTGGAGTGTCCTCCGTCGTGTTGCGACCACGCCTGCGGGGAGGCTTCGCCAGAGTCCATGGCATGGGGAAGTGCGACGTCGGAGGAGGACATGGACGGCGAGGAGTTGGCGCTGTTGAACAAGGATCGCATCTCCGGCGAGGAATGCGGACCCGCCGGCGAGAGTGTCTGAGGTAAACGACGACGGCAAGCCTCATGCCGTCGTTTCATGGTAACGGAAGCGTGAATGACTGTGTTTCGGTGGAGTGGCGTAATAGCGCCGCAAGAGCTGCCAACCGCACCACCGCCACCGGCCGCTACCGGAAACCGTCGCATTGCGGCGCGGAAGTAGCGGCTGGGTGCCGCAACCCGTGAACGATGCGCGTTAGCACGCTAAAGTGCCGTTATTTTAATCATGGATCTATGCAAAAGAAATTTACAACAAGAGAAAAAAAAAAAGTACATCTTAAGTAAACCCCATCCCTCCACCAGTCTTCCCTAACTCACATCTACTTTTCTATTAAATTTCCCAAATATAGAGATTTTCAACCAAGTGAACCACAAATACGACATGAAAATATTACATAGTTTTCCTGTTTTTCATATATTCACTTTTGGCTTAGGGTAAACTCCTACATAAAAGAAAAGATCACAAAGACTTTAAAGTCAATATTGTATATTGATACAAAAACAACTGAAAGATGGGAACTATTAGACATCTGAGAAGTTATCATGACATTCTACACAACCATTTAATTGATTAAAATGGATTTTTAACGGTTAAAATTGAGGTTGAAAGATATGTTTATTTGCATGAAGTATAGAATAATGTATGAGACATAGTTATCAATCCCGGATAGCGGAGCGGCCACCCTCAAAACTGGGATAGCGGGATAGCGGATAGCGGGATGACCGCTATTCTAATGTTTTTATATATGTATTAAAATATTTATAATATAAATATATCAGCTGAAAAAGAGAAAACAGAGGCTTAAACATTGCAGTTGATCCCACTGATGGCATGGTATTAGTTGTGTTGTTATTTCCTTGTTGACTAGACGTGGCTGGTGGGGAACTAGAGGCCATGATTCTGCTGGCAGAATAAAAACACAAAAAAAAAAAAAGAGAAACGAAAACGAAAAAAGAAAAAAGAAAAAAAAGAGAAACAGAATTAAAGAAAAGTAGAAAACGAAAGAGACACAGAGAAGGAGAAGAAAGAAAGAACAAAAAAAGAAAAAGAAAAACTGAAAAACCTCGATGGAGAAGGAGAAAAATAGCCACCAAAGGAGAAGAAGAAATGGCGGCCATAGAGGAAGAAAGAGACATCGGAGGTTTGCACACCAGACGTCGGAGGTCGCGCCGGAGAAGAAAACAGAACCTCACGGAGAAGGACAACAAACAGCCGCCGAAGAAGAATAAAGGGCCGCCGGAGAAGGAAGAGATGGTGGCCGGAGCAGGTACCGTCAGAGTGAACGGAGGAGGTCGCAGTCAACAAATCGCGCAGAGGAACTAAAGAAGAAGACCCAGGCATTCAAATACTACACGAGATTTCGACCTAGGTCGTGCAGACAAGATCGCGGCTGCTCTGCGAATCCCCTGTCACGCCCGCGACGTCCGCAACCCTTAACCGCACCGCAACACTACCTACTGTAGCGGTGAAGGCCGGCTCCGCACCGCTCCGCCGCTATCGCGGCCACTCCAACCGCTATCGATAACCTAGGTATGAGATAATTTTAAAACATGCCTCAATGAACAAAGACTTGTTGAAAGCTAGGAATATCATCATAAAATGTAATTGAAAGTTTAGGCATGAATGAGTCATGCTGAAAGATGGGTATATGTCTACAACACATAAATTAGTGCATAAGATTTGTGTTTTAATCTTAGCAAGTGCTATATACCTGTGTTTCGTGGCTAGTTTTATGTTATTTATTAGCAAGAAACTGTGTCTATATTGAGAATCAAAAGGGACAAGATCTAAAATGAATGAACATGGTTACTTTAGGCCAGTCTAAGCCAGTGGAAATTGTTTCTTCGGCTCAATTGCCCAAAATATTATGCACATTATATGCGTATCTATCTTATATGCAGGTAATTTATCCAAAGGTTCCTACTAATTTGCAATCAAGTCAAGTTTATAAACTTTGCAAACTTAAAGAACACAATACACTTAGGTAGCGTTTGGTAGACATGCTAGAACAAGACAAAACATAGCATATAATAGATTTAGTTCTATGTTTAACGCATTTCAAAACTAGAACAGAAATGAACATAAGGTTAAAAGACAGGTATGTTTTAGTTCCACTAAAAAAAAAATCAAACCATTCCCTTCCATTTTGTCCGCCTATCAAATGCTACCTTAATATTCCTCCCAAGCCATTAAGAAAATTAAAAGACAGACACATGCAAAAGCAAGACAAGAGAGTGCCAATGTCCTTTAGCAAGGAAAACAAACTTGCAGAGGATGCAACCAAGAGTTCTAAAGAACAATCCGCAACCACAATTGCAGCCACAACATCAAGAACATCAAGATTTTTGGGGTTTTCTATGATTGCAATTGTGGCCACCACATTTGTTCGCAATTTTCTACTATATTAAGGATTGCCACAAAACTACTACAGCCATGACCACAATTTAAAACCTTGGTTGCAACAAAGAGACTAGATAAACAATAAAATCAGGTAATCATTCACAAACGCAACAAGAACAACAAGAAACTCACTTCAAGCAACGCGCGAATAGCCAACTTGACAGTCTCCTGGCCAGAAGTGTCCTTATAGTTCTTCTCCAGGAACTCCCTAATCGAATTCGAGTTCCTCCCGGTGGCGTTAGCCTTCCACGCCGAGAACGTGCCAGAGGGATCTGTCTGGTAGAGGGAGGGCGAGCCAGTGTAGGGATCAAACCCGACAATCAGAGTCGAAAGCCCAAAGGGACGCACGCCGCCGCTCTGCGTGTACTTCTGCTGCAGCCCCGCAATGTACCGCGTTATGTACTCAACCGTGACGGGATCCTCCACGGTGAGCCTGTGACTCTGGCACTCCACACGTGCCCTGTTTATGAGCACACGTGCGTCGGCCTTCAGCCCCGCGCAGGCCAGCGCAATGTGGTCGTCCAGATTCACTATCTTCCTCACGGACCTGCGAAAACGACACAAAATCAGGGTTCAATGTGAAACGACGTCGTTTTTTGTTTTTTTTTTTCTTTGATTGCAAATGTTAGTTGTTAGTATTCGTTAGCAGAGGATTCGAACCCCTGAACCTCTCCTTCCTTGCCTTCTCCTTTCACCACTAGACGAACCTTATATCTCGTAGTTTTTTTTGGTTGATCCCTAGTAATCGAAGGGGAAAGGGATCTGAAACGGACGGAATTGAATTGAAAAGAGTAGTAGTACCTGGAGTCTTGGAGTTTGGCGGCGGATTTCTTCTCGACGCCGAGGACGACGTTGTCGGTGCCGCGGACGCCGACGGCGGCGTTGCCCTTGCGGACGGCTTCGAGGGCGTACTCGACCTGGAAGAGGTGGCCGTCGGGGGAGAAAACGGTGATTGCTCGGTCGTACCTAGCCATAGCGATTGTGATTTGTGTTTTTTTCTACTTCTGATTTTCGATTCGAAGCTCTCTCTCTCTCTTTCTCTAGTCAAGTTTTTTCTTTTTTCGCTTCTGTGAAGAGAAGAGTAAAGACGAAGAAAACAAGCCAAGTGTTGGTGTTGGTGTGTTCTTTACTTGCAGCTGCTTAGGGAACAAGTAGAATAGCGTCTTGGACTGGACTTTTGGGGAGCTGCTATTCTCACCCACATTTGCTATTTTCACCACCCTCGTACTCATGATTCCATTCAAAAAATACACAATGGAATCAAGTTTCCGTAGGGGTGCAAAAAAAGAAAACTGAAACGTGATTTTTTTGTGTATGTTGTCAATGAAATCATGTTTTTGTTGTGTAATTTTTTGATACCCCTCTTACACAACAAAAAAGTCTTTCCTTGTGTTTTTTTTATATAAATTATTTAGAGATATGAGTTATCTTTTTAAAAGTAATTAAATTAATTATGATATAAATCTTTTTGTAAATTGAAATTAAATTAATCAACATACAGTTTATTAACAGTAGTCAATAATCATATAGATTATATTTTTAATTAAAATTGACTTAATTAGTGTTACATCTATTATGTAAAATTTATTTAAATTATGGAACTTATATATACTTTCGATGATAGTTTCAATGAACTTTCTTTGAAAGAAACAACAGAGTGCATTCAAAAGTGATCAATGTATGAAATAAGATTTGAGAAGTTGAATGCACCATCAAAGCAATTCATTTCGATAGAGATTCATATTTTGAAAACTTATCAATGCACACGTGGAACTTAAAGGCACTCAAGAGCAAGGTTATTTTGAATTTTGAAAAATCAGTTGAAGCAGTTATGAAAGAAGTTACACAAAGACATCAAATAACATTAAATTTGTGTATATATGAATATTGTTATACATATGTCGAAATCATAGAATTTGATCGTTAATATTAGAAGCTTAAAAATAAGACATCTGACCATCAACTTTCGGTGGAGTGAATCGTATCACTTAACTCTTCAAACATCGACAATGTCTCGCATCTAAATTGACTATTGTTTAGAAGGTCATCATATATGTATTTATTCTCATCTTTTATATTCATATCTCTTTACTTTATTACATCTTTCTAAACCCTTTACTTTTTTCAATCTTCATTTCTTCTCAAAACCTATACTTTTTCAATCTCTACTTCTGATTACTTATAAAATCACTATCGAAATCAAAATAATTATAAAATAACCTTTAAATCAAAAACATTATTCTGAATTTTAGTTACAAATCATCTTTTAGACCATTATATGATATTATTATAATTAAAAATGGATATCTTCATTGAAATCACTATTATTATATGTATTAAGTATTAAACAATTCTCTGGGTTTTGATTAAAAATAACTTACAATCGAGAATGGATTTCATGTCTCATCTTTAAATATTTATTTTTTAATAGAATCATTTAATGAAAATTATTCACTTTGTTATGAAAATATATTGCTTTCGAGGAATAAATACAATTTTCACGATTAACAATTAGATAGAAGTTATTGTTTATAAAGGTAATCAAATTAATTATGATATTAATATGTATTATAATTAATTTAATTATGACTAAAAATAATAATTTGTGTTGTCAATAATTCAAATTTAAATATAAAAGGTTATTTATCTCACAAATAATTATATTACTATTAGAAAAGGTAACTTATATCTATAATTAGTTATCATTTTTTCATAAAATTAACAAAAAAATTAATAATTAAATCAAGACCTACAAAGTACACAATAGAATCACATTTTTGTTGTATATTTTTTTGTACCCTATTACACAATAAACATATGATTTTAAAGCACATGGGAGGTGTAAATAGAAAATTTGAAGTAAAAATAACATCTCCCTCTTTTTGTATGTCCCTTTTTTTTAATGCACATTTCATGTGTTTTTCATTTTTATTTTTTTGAAAAAAATACTCTTTTCAAAAACTTGTTTCCAAAACTAGATTATGAAAGTGTCATGTGATAACCTTATGTTGTGTCACATGTCATCACATGAAAGTGTCATGTAGTGTCACATGGAGTTAAAGTGTTGTGTGTCAACCTTGTAATTGTGTCCCGTCACATGGCACAATATTTTCTATCATTTTTATTCCTTAAGAAATTGTGAAATTTGATTTTTAGTCCCATTAGATTTTTACCTTTCAATTTTAGTCTATCTAAAAGCTTTATTCTTCTATTTAAATTCTACTTTTCAGTCCTTAATTATTATTTTTTTTGTTTTACTTTTGTCAATTTTTAGAATACTTACTCTCTTTTTTATCCACTTTCATTTTTTAGGATCATTTTTTATCTAGTTGGCTTTCAGTTTAGGTGGTTTACAAGTTAGGCAAGTTTGTGGATGATGTTTGGGTCCCATGGTTCTACTTCTACCTTTGTCCTTATTTGTTAAGTTAAAAGACATTTGTGTCCTAAGATGAATCTAAGACCCTTAACTATTTTGATAAGTTCTGAAATTCGTTAATCAAAAGAAGCGCTTTGTTAAATAGACATGCTTTGACACAAAAGGAAATTATTCTTGTAACTAAGAAGACTGATTTTTCAGCATGAAGAAGTACGTGCATTTAATACAAGTATTAAACTTTCCAACGACCACATCCTTCAAAAGCAAGATAAAGAGAAGACATTTATTCATTCAGGGACAACAACACTTGTTGAAGAAGACTAATAAATACTGGAAGCTTTGAAGACTTGAAGAAGAAAAAAAAACTGAAGTGCCCATCTTCAAATTCTTTTAGTAAAAAGATCTTTGTGAATTTTTGTAAAGCTTATAATAGCTTTCAAAACACTTTGAATATCTTGAGAGAAAATACTATGTGTTGAGATTGTATATCCATCTATAAGACGATTGAGAATTAGTCAATGTGCCAACAAACAAACAAATCTTCTTATTTGTGTTAGAGCCAACACTGGCTTGATAGGACAAAGAATACTAGTTGTAAGAAGCTTAGTGTAGAGCTTGAGTTGTAGAGTCAGAAGTGAACGTAATTAATACTTGTAACTTGTTGAAGTTAGTGGAACTTGGTGGTATGCCAAGAACTGAACGTAGTCTCTTTTGTGCTTTAAACTGACTTAGAGTTTGAATTTGATTTTTGTTTTTGGAAAACTCTATTTGTTTTACAAAATGTGAGGTTATCGTCTAGATGTTTACAAAAGTCTTATCTATGTTCTTTTACGATTTTATTATTAGACAATAACTTTGTTGTTTTAGAAAAAGGCTTTAAAATTACAATTCAACCTCTCTTCTTGTGATATATGCCTTTACGTTTGCTATCAAAGCTCAACTTCTAAGGGTTGAGCACCTGATAGTGTATAAAGGAAAAGATCTTGATGACAGATAACAACAACAACAGTCAATTTATTGCTAATAGTTTAACAATTGATAGGAAGCTATCGGATCTTGAGGATGATTTTAGAGATATTCAGATTGATCCGTCTGTTACTCCTAAGACATATGAAGTCAAACAGTCTGATGAAATTCCTCCTCAGATTGGAGAGTCATCTAGCCAACAATCTCAGACTAAGGACTATACATTTGTTAACTCAGGGTCAAATAATTAGAGATCAGACTGAAGGAGTCAGAATCAGATCATCATTTAAAGGTTTTGCGTCTAACGCTCTTGTGTCTAAAATAAAACATAAGATGATAGATGAAGCACTGACAAATGACGACTGAATCATTGCAACGAAACAAGAACCCCACCAATTCACCAGAAATGATGTCTGGT
This sequence comes from Glycine tomentella, assembly GCA_007407185.1. Taxonomy (NCBI): domain Eukaryota; kingdom Viridiplantae; phylum Streptophyta; class Magnoliopsida; order Fabales; family Fabaceae; genus Glycine; species Glycine tomentella. Next base: position 932,437 of record PYAF01000552.1, read on the forward strand.
TCCCAAGCCTGAGAACAAAAGCATAATTGGAAACAAGATGGGTATTCAAAAATAAGTTGGATGGACAAGGTAAGGTGGTAAGGAACAAATTTAGGTTAGTAGCTCAAGGCTATAACCAACAAGAAGGTATAGACTTCACAGAAACCTTTGCTCCTATTGCTAGACTTGAAGCTATAAAAATCAATGTTCTCCGAACCAGACTAGTCATCAAGTCGATGAAGACACTAGTTCAAGGATCAATGATTCAATTGGGGTTGAGCCAAGGTCGAACCGGCTTTAATAATTTTTTTTAATATTTTAATATAATATCCTAGTAATACTGAACAAAAAATAACATAATATGTATAAAATTGATAATAATAAAAAGTAAACTTCACTTAAAAGTGTCATAAGTCATAACATAATACAAATCTAATCCAACATAATATCTAAGTTCGCTAATACTAAATAAAATTCAATAACAACTTCAACTAAAGTCTAAAAGTAATTGATTCTTCTAGGAATCACTATAATGGCCATTGAGGTTAGTTCCATCAAATTCATACATGTTAGGAATAATATCTTCATTGGTTTGAACCACCAACATCACCATTATCAACTTGAAACTTCATAGTGTCAAGAGTATCATCACCTAGTTAAATAACAAGTAAGAAAAATAAGATTTTAACTCCATAACAATACATAACAAATAAACATGTTCAATTTAACTAAGCAAGTAAAAATTCACCTTCATGATTTATTGATGATTCACCAAATGGAATTGCATTCTCAGGATACAAAGCATTTTCAAGTTCATCTATATCAAGGTCAAAAAGTGTTTCTTCCTCATTTACCCAAAAATCAACATGGTCAATGGATTCATAGTCAATAGGATCATAACATGTCTTCTTTTATCGGGGCCTAAAATATAAAATCAAGCATCACAAATATAAAAGAAAACAATTATGCTTAAAAGAAAGTAAAAAAGAAATGTATTGAATTTTGTTTTGTCATAAAGAATTAAAAATACATATCCTTCAAATGAAAGTAATAAGTAACGTAGACTAGATCATTTAGTCTTTGATGTTCTAGTCTATTTCTTTTCTTGGTATGGATGTGTTCAAAGACAATCAAATTTCTCTCACATTCAGAAGAAGCAACAGTTTGGTTAAGAATGCGAATTGCCATCTTTTGCAAAATTGGAGCACTAGTCCCAAACATTAACCACCATTGATCTACAAAATATGTATTTAATTATATATGACAATAAAACACAAAATATACAAAACTATTCAAGTATAAAACTATAAATTACTAAATTAGTGCTTACCCAGTCATACCATTTTTGATATAGTAAGAGCACTTTGGCGACTAAAACTTTCTCGTCGCACCTTATATATCGCAATCTCACTAATGGCTTTAGACAAGTCTTGACAAAAGGCTCTTTTGTCAAGTAGATCAACAATTGATTCCATGACCCTTCTCTTGTCAGAGAAGTTCTCATCATACCTGAATGCGAGGTTAAACCAGTATGCTGTTGCATGAAGTTTGAGCTTCAAATTTTTATCCCATCGAGAAGATTTGTATAAGGCTCGTACAAAGCTCTTTTTTCCTAAACATCTCCTTTATTGAAATTTTGGACCTTTGCATGCCTTCATAACACACAACCACATGAAGGTTTTTCATCCCCATCGACAATTCGGAGTAAATGAATGATGGGAGCCACAAGTTTTGCTATCACAAAACAATCATTCCAAAATGGTAGCACTAATAGTTTGTCCTGCTGCACTTTTTGATAACTTGTGGCTAATGAAATACTTATCCACAACTAAGGCTTGCAAGTCTTGATTGTGATCATAAATACTTTTCAAAGTAATGAAAGCAGTAGCAAACCATGTTACTCCTGGACATACAACTTCTTTCCAACCTTCTCTTTTCCTTAACCAAGATAAGAAGACCATGTGATTATATACAAATACAATTATCTTGAAAGCCTTTAAGGCAAGATTTGTAACATGAGGTAAGCTAGCAATGTCCTTCAAAAGAAGATTCAAACAATGAGCAACACAATGAGACCAAAAAATTGTTCCATATTTTGCATGTATCAATCTACCAGTAACTACATAATTAGCTTCATTATATGTCACTATGCGAACAACATTTTCAGCTCCAACCCATTCAATAACTTCACAAAATAAATTGCACAATGTCTTAACATCTTTCACAGCACTTGATGCATCAACAGATTTGCCAAATGTTATACATGTGAGAAGTGAGAACAATAAGTTAAAAAGTTGGTGAGAGATAAATGAAGTAATAAGTATGCATCAACTATAAAAGTTTCACATATATTATACCCGTTGGACAATAAACTAAAAAGTTAATCAAAGTTCTTTGCTTTTGATCAATCCACCCATCAGCCATAATTGTGCATCCACTCTTAGCCCAATTTGTTCAATAACCTTCCACAACTAATTGACACTCTCTTTTGCAATCTCCCAACAAGTTAATTCTTAAATCATGATAAGATGGACCTTTAAAACCAGGACCAATAACAACAATTACATCTAAAGCATGTGCACAATATAGTGAATGTATTGCATTAAGTGGAATGCAAGCATCATACATCCTTGAGCAAATGACATGTTAGCTTTGTGTTTTGCTTCCTTAGTTGTGAATACACTTTTTAGACCTACTTGGGAGCCAGGAGTAGTCCTTGGAGCAAAATATATACTAACTTCAACAATGACTTTCCTTTTCCCTCTATTTTAAGTAGTTAAGGGTGTCTTAATCTTACCCACATTTGTTGAAGGTTGGACTTCTTCTACTTCCTCTTCAATATAGTGTCATCATTGTTTGCATCTTCTAGCTCATCCCTCTTATTTTTGTCTTTGATTTCTTTAATTACATGTTGCATTCATTCTGTATATGTCACCTCCTCTAAAAGACTTAACACAATGCATACAAGTGTACACATTAGTTTTTCCCTCTTTTTATATGTAAAATGTCTCCACGTGGGATCAGATTTCCCACGAATTGCACATGAGTCTCCTATATATTGCTTTTTAGATGTCATGCTATTGGGGTTATTATTTGAAGGAGCATTCACGCTTGGGTCCTATACCACAACAAGCACTTTTGAAGTTTCAGGGATTCAATGAGAAACAAATTTTTTTCAAGAATTAGTTGCAAAATTTGGGTATATTTTAGGGATCTCTAACATACTTAAGCCATATTTTTATTATAATGAAAATATTTCTCTGGAGGAAAAAAAACCCTACCAAACAAATATCTACATGAATTATGATTAACAAACTGACTCATTGCTTGTGGAACAGGATTTGAAGTGGCAGATAATGCATGTTGTGGCATTGCTAATTTGGAATTTGGCTTCATCTGTAATTTTCTCTCCTCAAAAGTCTGTAATGATGCCTCTAAATATGTGTTCTGGGACGGTTATCACTCGACAGAGAGAACTTACAATATACTTGTTTCAGAGGCCGTTACAAAGCACATTGATAAGTTTGTTTAAAAACCTTTCTAACTGAACAATACCCTCCAGTGAACTTCATGCTGATAAGGGAATGTAAATAATAGTATATTGGACCAGTCTATCGTAACAGTTCGGTTTTGTTATGCTTAATGATGTACTCAGGGTCCAACAATGCTACTGGCAACATTTTCAGGTTTCAAGGATATTTAGAAGCGCCAAGAATAAAAAAAATATGTCAAATTAATTAAAATTTAAAAAATAACAAACACAAAGGGAGACAATCAAAAAGGAAAATAATATACTGTATCACTGATCTATCACCATTGCTGTTACTCATTTGCATGTCCCAAATAACATTCAATTGCTCAAATGATATGAAAATCAGTAATACATTTAAAAGATCAAAACAGTACAAGCAATCACTTTTGGCATAGCTTTGACAATGAAGTGGTAAAGTTGGGATTTAAGACATTTTACATGCAAGCAAACTGTTAGACCATCTATACAGCAGGTGTATAGGGCTAAAACGCATAGGAGATTTAAAAAGCAATTGTAAAATGTAAATGACAGCTGTCAATTACAGTGGGGTTAGTTAACTGCATATACATAGCAGTTAAGTAAGAGGGAAGGGGATTAGGATGTATTTGGGAAATTGGATTGGGAGGTTAGGCCCAAATCCTTGGTGTAATTCCATTCTGAATGAAATAATAGAGAACCATTAGATTTCTCTATCACTGCTATCAAAGCAAAAAATTTCGAACCTGTGCCCTGTGCGTGTTCATGGTGTAACACCCCGTGTGCACCCGACGTATTAACATTATCACAATATCAGAGTAACGCAGCAAGCATAATTATAAACAATAAAGGAAGCCTGAATTCAATATAAATACACTTTATATACATATATGGTGAATCTCTGTCATTTACCAGATACATAGTTCCCAAAACTACACAAATTTTCCCTAGGTATCCGGAATACAAACATAATAACAAAACCTGAGCTATCAAGCTTAGTCTTCTAAGCCTAAGGTTTTTCACCTCCTTATCCCAGCTCAGGCCTTTTGCCTTGGGATCTCTCAGCAACTTCTGTCTCAGTTCCTGCAACATGAGCCCCAACAGGGGTGAGATAATCATCTCAGTAAACTCAGGGTTCTCGGAGGTTTCCCTCCCCCTGGTTCACTTCCAAACACAGATATATATATATATATATATATATAACATAACATAACATAATAGAAATCATATCAAATAATTCTCAATCATACTGTTAGCCTTCACGGCTCCCATGGACAACTGCATGCACATAGCAGTCTAACATTAACATACACAATCAACACACCTTGCCTGAGAGAGATCATCCACTGAAGGGCACATTCCCTCAGGACTTGCCGCCCACTACCTGAGAAAGATCATCCACTGAAGGGCACATTCTCTTAGGATTTACATGGACGCCTATGGATTGTCCCAAGGAAGATCATCCACTAAAGGGCACATTCCCAAGGGGTCCATAGTTCCCTATTCTACTGGCCAGTGAATTCTCATGTATGCACATCACACAACATCATCATCACAATCATCTCATAACTAAAGTCCATACACGCATACACTATACTAGTGTAATCAATACCAGCATACCCTATCTCAAGGCTTAGCCAGCATTAGATTGCCAGCAAACCATCAAGACATTTCATCAACAGCTAATACATGATGCAGTATTCCAGCATCACACAACATAAACATGCAAGACATATCAATCAATCACCCGACTTGGGTGTAGTGAAACACAAACAGGGGAACCATTCCCCAAGAACACTGAGCTTACCTGTTCTCAGTTCAGAATCAGCTCTCTTAGTCTTGTGGTGACCTCCACCAGTGATATGCGTCTCACACCCTACAATAGGCATGAAATAGATAATTAGTAATGGTTTTCAACCGTTTATATGAAAGGGAACACTCTTCCTTTCTTTATTAGTTTCTGTCTTCTAACTTAAGGTTCATCTTAGCTCAGCTTCCACTAGGCCATTCATCGACTCCTAGTGGTCTGCCTCAGTCTGACTAAGGCTTTAGAGTCTCTTTTAGACTCTGTATATCCAAATTCAAAGTTTTAATCGTACTAAAACCAACAGTTGTGCAACTCAGCCAAAACAGACATATCAACATATTTTCACCGTTTATTTGGCCTTAGGAACAACTTTTGTAAAGGTACTTAGGTTCATACAGACCATAGTACCTCCCATTCACACACCCTTCTTCCTCACAAGACCCAATTCAAACTTCATCACAATTCCCATTTCAAGGTGTCATATCTCTCAGAATAACCTCCTGATTATTCTTTTCTAAAGAACCTAAGCCTAATTTCAGCCCTATATCAACAGAATCACTATACACCCCATTACCCATTTCGCAAACTAAGCGGTTAAAACTTGAGTTTCTTACCTCAATTTGGTCGAGGAAGGCTGGAGAAGTCTTTCTCCCAACTCTGGCGTCCTTGAACCAACCTCTTTTCCTCTCTAAAGCTCAGCTATCTCTCAAGAAACTCAAGGAATGGGGTTTCTCTCCAAACTAGGCTGAAATTGGCTCCTAAGTGGTTCAATTCAAGATTAAAGGTGATTAGGTGGTGTTTTAAGGGATTATAATGAAGATATGAAGCTCTTAGGGTGCATCAATGGCTGCCTGGGTCAAGGAAGAAGAGGAACAGTGCTTTTCCTTTGAAATTTCGCGAAATGGCCTTTAATAGGTGGCCTGCCAGAGGTCTGGCGCGATCCGCGCCAGCTCTGGCGCTAACCGCGCCACATAGTCGGTGGCTGTGGCGCCAACAACGCCATTCTCGCGCCATCAGCGCGGAAACCCTAGAGACTTTGGCACCCTTGGTGCCACCACTGGCGCCATCAGCGCCAACTTCCAGAGGCTGTGGTGCTACTCGCGCCACACCTGGCGTTGATCGCGTGAAAAACCAGGGAAAATGGGTTTTCCAGGCCACTTCCCGCGCCACTAGCGCCACCTTTGGCGTTATCCGTGCTGGCTGTAAAAATTGTGGCTCCCCTCGCGCCACTTTGGCGCTTCAGGCGTCAACTTCCAGTGGGTCTGGCGCTGATCGCGCCAACCCTGGCGCTGACCGCGCCACAACTCAAACACAATTTTCTCATAAATGACTTCGCGCTAACCGCGCGAAATCCAGCGCCAACCGCGCCAGTTCTCAGGGTATTATACATGGTCTCAACACGAGGAGCCATGGATGCAAGAGTGGAGTTTCTCAAGCATGGTTTTGAAGGCCTGATTCAGACGCGAGATGAGGTAGATGGATTACGGCGGATGTATGAAGACGAATGCAGTGAACATAAAGAGCTGTGAGCTCAACTGGCGGAGTTAATGGTGATGATGCGTGGCGCCGCACTGATCAAGGCAGCAACAACCGTGACCGCGGTGATCGCCGTGAGCGACAACATCGCGATCCTCTGACTCGCGACAGAGAGGAGAAATAGTGGAAGCTGGAGATTCCAATTTTCAATGGAGAGGATGCGTTTGGTTGGACGAACAAAGTGGAACGCTATTTTGAGGTGAAAGGAGTAGAGGAAGAGGATCGAATTCATGCAACAATGGTGACTATGGAGGGAAAAGCATTAAATTGGTACCAATGATGGGAATTTGGGGCTAAAAACCCAATTGGACCGAATTCAAACAAGCTGTGATTCAACGCTTCCAACCTGAAATGAATCAAAGTCCATATGAACTATTATTAAGCCTGAAACAAGAGGGAACAGTGGAGGAATACAGAGAGAAATTTGAGCTGTATGCAGGACCATTGAAAGGGACAAAACCAAAGTATTTGAAAGGAATTTTCCTCAATGGACTGAAGAATGTAGTGAGAGCTGAATTAAAGCTGCACCCTGTAAATTCTCTTCCTGAGTTGATGGATTATGCTCAGCGAATAGATGAAAAGAATGAGATGATGAAGAAGGGAGTTGAAGGAGTATATAAAAGAAGCATGGCCAGAACTTCTAGTTATGCAAGAACTATAAGTTGGGAGCCAAGAAGCAAAGCATCTTCTATGAGATCAAGAGAATCAGTTTCTAATTCTGATTCTAATAGTGTAAAAACTATTGGATCTTATAGGGACAGACCTTTTAGAAGGTTAACAGATGCTGAATTTCAGGAGAAAGCTGCGAAAGGATTGTGTTATCGTTGTGATGAAAAATTTGAGAGAGGTCATGTGTGTCCTAACAAGCAGTTGCAGGTGTTGATATTGGGAGAAGAAGTGGAGGAAGAAGAAGAGGCAGTGGAAGAAGTAGAGGAAATGGAAACTCAGTTTCAAAGTATGCAGTTGTCCTTATATAGTATAGCTGGGTTCACTTCAAAAAATCCATCAGGCTGTGGGGTATTATTGAGGATTATAAAGTCATGACATTAGTGGATTGTGGAGCTTCCCATAATTTCATTTCAGCTACAGTAGTAAAGATTTTGCAGCTACCTATGACTAACACTAAGCCTTATACAGTGGAGGTGGGAGATGGAAGGAAAATAAGATGTGAAGGTAAGGAGGTTAATTTACAATTACAGGGACTACAAATCTAGTAGGATTTATTTGTGTTTGAGATGAAAAGAGTTGATGTGGTGTTGGGGATGGAATGGTTGGCTTCCTTGGGAGAGATAAAGGCCAATTTCAAAGAATTGACTTTGAAAATCCCAAGGGCTAAGGTTTTATTGTATTAAGAGGGGAAGCTGCATTAGCAAGATCTGAGGCATCACTGAAGTCCATTGTTAAAGAAGTGAGAGGAGCAGGAGAAGGATTTATGGTGTTTTTCCAGAATCTAGAGGATGTTCAGGATACCAGCTTAGTACCTACATGGCTGGAAGAAGTGTTGCAGGAATTTAAGGAGGTATTTCAGGATCCTAGTGATCTTCCTCCTTCAAGAAGGCATGATCATAGAAATGAATTGAATTGAAACCTGGGGCTGAAATTCCTAATATAAGGCCTTATAGGTATCCTCATTATCAAAAAAATGAAATTGAGAAATTGATTAAAGACATGTTGAATTCTGGAATCATTAGACATAACATAAGCCCTTATGCAATTCCCATTATTTTAGTAAGGAAAAAGGATGGAGGATGAAGATTTTGTGTAGATTATAGGGCCCTTAATAAAGTAATTGTTCCTAATAAATTTCCTATATCTATTATAGATGAGTTGTTGGATGAATTGGGAGGAGCAATGTTTTTCACTAAGCTGGACTTAAAATCTGGATACCATCAGATTAGAATGAAGGAGGAGGATATTACAAAGACTACATTTAGAACTCATGAAGGGCATTATGAGTTTGTAGTAACGCCTTTTGGGCTTACTAATGCTCCTTCCACATTTCAAGCCTTACTGAATGAAGTATTGAAACCTTATTTGAGGAAGTTTGTATTGGTTTTTTTTATGATATTCTTATTTACAGCAGTAAGGCAGAAGATCATGTAATTCATTTAAGAGCTGTGTTATCTTTATTGATTCAGAATCAGCTATTTGTTAATAAGAAAAAGTGCAGTTTTGGGCAAAGTAAAGCGGAGTATTTGAGGCATATTATCTCGGGGGAAGGAGTAGCTGCAAACCCTCAAAAACTGGAAGTGATGAGGAACTGGCCTATTCCCAAGAATGTGAAGTCCTTGAGGGGATTCTTGGGTCTAACAAGCTATTACAGCAGATTTGTTAAGAACTATGGGAAAATAGCAAGACCCTTATATGAGTTGTCAAAAAAGATAATTTCAGGTGGAATGAAGAAGCTGAGGAGGCTGTACAGCAACTCAAAAGGGCTCTGACAGAGATACCTACACTTTTGTACCAGATTATACACAACCTTTTACTGTGGAAACTGATGCATCCAGTAAAGGTCTTGGTGCAATTCTGATGCAACAAGGAAGACCACTAGCTTTTCTAAGTCACACATTGTCTGAAGCAGCTCAAAGGAAGTCTGTATATGAGAGGGAGCTGATGGCTATAGTGCTAGCAGTGCAAAAATGGAGGCACTATCTGTTGGGAAGAAGATTCACCATATTGACAGACCAAAAAAGTTTGAAATTTTTAACTAATCAAAGATTGTTGGGAGAGGATGAGTTTAAATGGACCTCAAAACTGATGGGATTTGATTTTGATATAGGATACAAGCCAGGGTGTGAGAACAAAGCAGTTGATGCTTTATCAAGAAGAATGACTTTTGCTGCCATTTCCATGATTAATTTTTCTGATGAGGAATGGGAAGCTGAAATTTTAGCTGACCCCAAATTGAAGATAATTATGCAAGAATTATTGGCTAATGGATTTTCACACCCAGGATATTCATTACAAAATAGAAAATTGTGGTATAAAGGGAAACCGATGATTTCTAAATTGTCCTCCAAGGTGCCTAAGCTGATGCAAGAATACCACAACTCTGTAGTTGGAGGTCATTCAGGATTTTTCAGAACATTTAAGAGGATTTCTACTCTGGTTTATTGGGAGGGCATGAGGCAGGATATTCTGAAATTTGTAGCAACTTGTGAAATTTGCCAGTAAAATAAGTACCAGGCACTATCACCAGCTGGACTATTGCAACCTCTTCCTGTTCCTACACAAGTATGGGCTGATATTTCTATGGATTTCATAGAAGGATTACATAAGGCTCAAGGTAAAAATGCAATTCTGGTGGTAGTGGACAGATTGACAAAATATGCTCATTTTATTCCATTTTGTCATCCTTTTACTGCAAAGGATATAGTTGAAGTGTTTGTTAAGGAGGTGGTGAAGCACCATAGATTTCCAAATTCCATAATTTCTAACAGAGACAAAATTTTTCTAAGCCAATTTTGGAAGGAATTGTTCAAATGTGCAGGAACAAAATTGAAATTCAGCTCAGCTTATCATCCTCAGACAGATGGACAAACTGAGGTAGTTAATAGAGGTGTGGAAACTTATTTGAGGTGCATTATAGGAGAAAAACCAAAGCAATGGCCAGCTTGTTTGAGTTGGGTAGAGTTTTGGTTTAATACCAACTATAACTGCTCAGCTAAGCTTACTCCTTTTAAAGCTTTGTATGGTAGAGACCCACCACAATTATTGAAGGGAACTACTGTTCCGACAGCAGTAGAGGAGGTGCAAAGGCTTACTCAGGACAGAGATGTATTGCTGGACTAGTTAAGGAAAAACTTGTTGAAAGCACAGGATCAGATGACAATTTATGCTAATAAACATAGGAGAGATGTTAATTTCAAGGTAGATGATTGGGTGTATCTCAAATTACAACCTTATAGGTTGAAATCATTGGCTAAAAAGCTGAATGAGAAGCTAAATCCTATATTCTATGGACCTTATCAGATTGATACGATAGTGGGGAAAGTAGCTTATCAGCTCAAGCTGCCTCCTGAAACTAAAATTCATCTAGTGTTTCATGTATCATTGTTGAAAAAAGCTCTTTCTCCTGCAATCACACCTCAACCTTTACCTATAATGCTGAGTGATGAGCTAGAACTCAAGGTAGAACCTGCTGAGGTTAAAGCAGTGCGAAATTCTTCATCAGGAAAAATTGAAGTGTTGGTACAGTGGAAGGATCTCCATGAGTTTGAAGCTACCTGGGAAGAAATGGAAGTTTTAAAGCAGCAGTTTCCTGCTTTTCACCTTGAGGACAAGGTGGCTCTTTTGGGGGGGAGTATTGTTAGACCATCTATACAGCAGGTGTATAGGGCTAAAACGCATGGGAGGTTTAAAAAGCAATTGTAAAATGTAAATGACAGTTGTCAATTACAGTGGAGTTAGTTAACTGCATATAAATAGCAGTTAAGTAAGAGGGAAGGGGATTAAGATGTATTTGGGAAATTGGATTGGGAGGTTAGGCCCAAATCCTTGGTGTAATTCCATTCTGAATGAAATAACAGAGAACCATTAGATTTCTCTATCACAAACATGATTACGGAAGACATCTCTAATAAAAGTTAGAAGGTTACTATTGGCCCTAACAAAATTGCTCTTGGCCTGTACCAGCCATGAGCAATTATCACCCCACACTTCCCCACCTCCCCTTTCTTCATTCTCCTCTCCCTCTTTCCCTTTCTTCATTCATTCTCCCTCTTTTCTCTTTCCCTCCCCTTGTGTTCCTGCTCTTCGCTCTTTGCACTCACGCTGCTAGGTTATTTTTTTTTTCCGTTTTTATAGTCAAATGGAATCATGATTCTATTGTGAAACTTCGTATAATGGAATTATAATTCCGTTGCGCAACAACAACACCGAAAATAAGGAACCGTGAGAGTGTCCTTGTGCAGTTTTGTGAGTTTATTTCTTACAAAATGAGAATAACAAGTTTCTTGTTACTTGTTAGGGTAAATCTTTTGCAGCATAGTTGGATTTCAATATCTGAGAGTGTCCTTTCCCTATCATGTATCTATTTTAACTCTTTAAATAACCCTTTAGTACGAAAAATCTTGTTGAGAAAGGTAACTATTTTAACTTGAAACACATTGATAGTAAAGAGAAATTAAGAGGAAGAAAAACATTTGTGACTGCAGTGACATACTGCTTATTTGCAAAAAATATCTAAGGAGAGATGTGCTATCATTTATGAGGGAGAAAGAATATTATCTAAGTGCACACAAGGAAGGAGTGTTGAAGAAAGAGAAAATCAGGAATTCAACCAAAATGTGACAGATGAAAAATAGACACCATAGCAAAAGTTATTCTAATTGGGTACTTTATAGTTCATATTTTAATTTCAGCTTTCATATATCATAAACAAATAGGTAAATAGATTAGGTAGTACATACAAAAAGTTCTTTCTTGTAAAAAATGTAGTCACATTCACATAGAATTTCGCCTTCTCTGTATAGTTGAAGAAACAAAGGGCAACAAGTTTCAGTCATTTGCTGTACAAATGAAATGAGTTAATTCAGGAAAATTGGATTACGTTTCTGGAATTTGTATGTTAAGCCATGTTTCTTGATGTTAATATTTGGTAAACTTCTATACATTTCTAGGTTGTCAAAGACAACCCTTTACTAGCCTTCATCAGAGTCAGAAGTTAGGATGTCCTTATCGTGAGTGAAAGAATGGTGGACTCCATCAGTTTGAAGTCAATTGGTTTTGTTAAATACGCATCCATGCCCACCTCTAGGCACTTGGCTTCATCACATGACATTGCATGAGCTGTAAGAGCAACAATTGGAATGTGCAACCCAGTTCCCACTTCCGATTTCCGGATTGCTTTTGTTGCCTCATAACCATCCATCTTTGGCATCTGTTTTTATTTTACAGAAACAAAAAGAATTGGAACATCAAAGCTAAAATACATTATGAAATTGACTTCTTTTAGAGAAGAACTATTTAACACATTGAGGGTTCTATTCTTTGTTCATGAAAATCGGTAGAATGGGGAGGCACCTCCATTACTACTATTACTGGATAGGGCACCAAAGACATGTTGAGGCTGCCAGTAGAGGCTCATCCAGATGATTTCTGTATAGGCGCTAGGGGGTTTCTATTCTTTAGCACTGTTTTGGGTGAATTGCATTTTATGATGGTAATTGCTTATGGTTTTGATCCTAAGTCTATTATTTAAATTGAAGCATTACTAATATTAATATACTTTTTTCTCCTAGTTCATACCTGACAATCCATTAGGATCAAATCATATGGAGCGCAACTGAGAATCTCAGTTTGAGATGATCTTGTGTTTCTTTCCTTCAGGAGAGACTCCCTTCTACAATCTTCAACACCAGGCATGCCATTTAGAGCATCCACTGCCTGTTGTCCATCACCTACAGCTACAACAACGGCTCCCATTTTTTCAAGCATTATGGTTGCAACTCGTTGAATTACTGGGGTATCTTCTGCAAGCAATATCCTCAAACCTTCAAGAGATTTCTTTCCAATCACCGCTCTACTTGAGCTACTGGCCCTACGTGTTTCACCATATTCAGAATCTTCATCTTGAGCTCCTGTTGATGCTAGTTTAGTGGAGGATGATTTTGGTGTGGTGTTTGAACTGACATCGTTAGAGTTGAGGCTGCTCTGACATAACTCTTCTTTCCTATGATTATTATCTTCCATTGTTAATCCAACTAAGTTATTTATCTGGTGTTGTGATGATGGATCAGATCTCGCTACCTTCTCTCTTTGTTTATCTCCACAGGCACTAACAGGATTAGAACCACCCGTTTCGGATATGTCAGAACCATCCGAGCTTGCAACATCACATTGAGTATAATCAATCTCAAGACTCTCATGCAAATCTCCCTCTTTCACAGTAGCTCTTGGAGTAGTCATATTTTTATTTTGCAGCTCTTCATTTCTCTCCTTTATGATGGCTTCCAAAATATGAATCATTTTTGTTTTGTAAAGGGGTTTGTTCACTCTCAGTGTATGTCCTTTCCTGCGAAGCTCCATCTTTATGGAATTGGAGGAGTCATGGTTTAGTATCCACACGAATTTTGCTCTCCCAAAGTATTTGTGAAGGAAATTGATCTGTTCCTTCCATATATCTGTGCTCAAATCAAGTAGTCCAATGTCAACAGCAATGACAAAAACTGGGTTCCTCAATTCCTGTATGCTCAGTAGTCTTGACTTTAAATTGTCATGAACTGAATAATTTGCATCAAAGCCATTATTATGAGCTGAACTTCTTGCATGAAACAGTACCCTAAGAATTTGTGTTAATCCATTCCATTCTGATGCCTCCAATGTGACCACACCATTTTTCTGTAACCACTTAGATGTCGCTGATCGACCCATGTTGCCGTGGGGTGCAAGAAGTACCTGCATTGACACATCTTATTTCAAGGCCTGCTTATTATCTTCGCAGTCACTCAGTGCCAAGGTGATTCTACTCACCACTAAACCCTTGTTAGCAAAATCTACTTGACAATGTTGTTCTGTGGCATCCACAGGTGCACTGAGACGCAAGCATAATCTCATCAGTGTTCCTGGGCCCTCCTTTTTGACAACCTTGATTTCTCCACCCATCTTATTAACCTGCCACCACAGAGTAATAAAGACATAAAATGATAATACATACAACGCAGAAATTCGTGTAATTTTAGAAGAGAAAGGACGAATGCAAGTGAATTTATAGACCTTGAGTACCAAACTAATACCATGAGTTTCTCGTTCATGTTCAGTCTAGAACATGCAATTGATACAAGTTTCACTTATTTGTGTGGGCTTTTTTACAGAAAAGGGTTAACAAAAAATGTTAATTACCATTTGGGATAGAATTTAAATAAATTATCAAATAGGAGTAAGTTGTAATAAGTGTTATTAGTAATTTTTTTTTTATTTTACGATTTTAAAGTTGTAAAATCATTTTTTTATTATTTTTATTTGGGCATACGACTTCAAAGTCATATGGCCCTTCTTTTTTTTTTTTAAACATATATTATTTTTTTAATTTTATTTTTGTTTAAATTTTTAAAAAAATATAAAAATTAGTTTAATTTAATTATTTTAAATAAAAATAATTTTAATTTTGTAGTTTAATTTAATATTTTGTATATTTTTTAATATTTTATTAATTTATGTTATATTTATTTAATATATTTTGTTTAAATTTAAGTTAATATTAATATTTGTTTTAATTTTATTTTTGTTTAAATTAATGAAATTAAAACTATATTAAATAAATAAAATATTACAAATAAATATAATATAAATTAATAAAATCATAAAAATATCATACAAAATATTAAATTAAACTACAAAATTAAATTTTTTTATTTAAAATAATTAAATTAAAAATTAAAATTTTTTTAAAAAATTAAACGAAAATAAAATTAAAACAAATAATATATAACTTTTTCTTAAAAAAAAAACGTCATACAACTTTAACTTTGAAGTCATATAAAAAATAACAATGAAAAAAAATTACCACTTTAAAATCGTAAAACCAAAAAATAATCATTCGTAAAATTATTTATGATTTCCATTAAAATTGTAAAAAAAAAATTCTATTACGACTTTGAAGTCGTAAAGTTTTTTAAAAATTTACAACTGAAGTCATAACACATTTTAAGACTTTAGTTAAAAAAAATAGAAGTCGTAAAAGGAGTTACGACTTTTGACTCAGAAGTTTGTTACGACTTACCCCCATTTGATAATTTATTTAAATTCTACCTCCAAAATGGTAATTAACTTTTTTTTTACCCCTTTTCGATAAAAAAAAGCCTATTTGTGTGATGTAATTAGATGTTTATTCTGGCACAGGTGGACATCTTTTGACTTTCAACAAGAACATGCATTATGATGGTAATTGTTCTTGACTAGAGTGAAACTTTACATATTGAGGTTCTACTCACCAAGGTTCTGACGATGCAAAGACCAAGCCCAGTACCTCCATGCCTGTAATGAAAAAATGTTTCAGCACATAACATTCAAAAGGTTTTTTAAATTACTGTTGGATATAGGTTCAAATTAGTTTGGAAGTTCAATGTCAGTCTTCTTGTCTGTTGACTCAGACAACAAGGTCATGCTAACATGCTAGCAAAAGAGTAACATCTAACAGATTTATATCTAGTCTTCGTTAAAAATTTAAGTCACTTACAGTCTAGTAGTTGATGGATCAGCTTGCTCGAAGCTTTCAAACACAGATTCCCATTTACTTGGGTCAATACCTGTGAAGGGGATAATATGAGATAGCCATATATATGTAAAATAAAAAGGGAAACGAAATAATAGTTTGAAAACTGATTTTTCTTTTGCCACAGAAGGCGTGATTTTTCAATGCAGTTATTCTATTCAAGTTTTTGGTTCATACCACAGCCTGTATCATCAACTTCAAACCAAAGTATCATTTTGTTATCTCTATTAGAAGTCCTCTTTGCATGGTTTTCATGTTGCTTTGCTCTGGTCTTTTGTGAGCATCGTGATTTCTTTTGCTCTAGAGGAAAATTTGTATTATCACTGCCAGAATTTGGGTTTTCACACCATCCTCTCAGAATAATGTGACCCGCTGTAAACCATTTGAAAGAGTTAAGCTTAGTCTTCCGAGTTTCAGTGCTTCATTGATCCATTGTAATCGAACCATTTGTTAAATCTTTGAAAAATCTTGAAAACATGCTAATGATTGTTGATTCAAACACAAGTTTCCTCAAGTACAATATATATCAGACTAGTTTTCCCCTCCTATGATTGAATAATTAGAATTAGCGGACATTAATTCAATTTATTTAATAAATTGACATCAGATTTTTTAAATTAATTCAAACGAACATGGCTTAACATCTTTAAAAAAATGAACTTAAATATATGTCATCATAACCCTCCCCCATATACTACATAATACATGCCTGAAAAGAAGCCTTTTATCATCTTAGTAGGCAGCTGAACTTCTATTATTTGAGACAACTATAACGGTATTGGTGAATATGGAAGTATATTTAATGAACCAATTAAGAAGTTTTGTAACGATTTTTTGCTGAAGCATATAAAGTTCAGATAATAATAATACTTTCTCTTGAACCATAGTTTTATTTTCCACCACCACTTCTGTATTGAAAACTTTATATAAGAAAGAGTTTTGACTTACATAGAGTAAACTTAATTGAGTTGTTGATCAAATTTGCAAAAATTTGAACTACCCTTGCAGAATCACCCTGAACTAGCGTTGGCATATCATCTGCAACAAATTAACTAGATGCATCAGAAACTTGTTGTGATGATTTCTTATCAGGCTTTTCGCTGAAATTAAACTCTCATATGCAGACGAAATAAGATTCATACCAGAAAGGTCTAAAACAATCTCTACATTGTGGTTAATGCACTGCACAGAAAACATATCTACAAGCCCTTCAAGTTCCCGCCCCAAGTCAAATTCTGCATCTTCTAGGACCAGTTTTCCAGATTCCACCTGTATTCTATAAAATATTAGAAATATTTTTTGGAATGAAGGCAGTTTTGTGGCAATGGTAAAAGAAGTTTTGCATTGGAATTCATTTCAGTAATTGCTGCAAGTGTGAGATTAAATGTTCTTGGACAAAAGGCTTAGCTTATAGCTCACCTTGCTCAGATCCAAGATGTTATTAAGTAGACGAAGCAGGGCAGTTGAGCATTTTCTTATTTGAGTAACTGTTGCACATTGCTCATTTGTGAGTCGGTCATCAGATATAAGAATGTCAAGTAACCCAATTACTGCGGCCATTGGTGTCCTCAATTCATGACTGTAATGCATAAAAGAAAAAACTATTGAAGCTCATTTGTGAACACAAAAAGGAAGGATCTTCTTATACATGTGAATCAAATGACACAGATTGGTAATCCAGGTCTTAGGCATGTTACTCATTCTCCTTAAGTGAACATGTATTTGAGTTTAGAGTAGCTTGTGTACAGAGTTATTTATATTATCTTGTTTATTGAGACCAAAGAACATAGTTTCAAACAACAATGGTTTGTCAATACATAAAGTAGCTGTCTCTTTCTCCTTCAAACCCCTGATCAACTGAGACATATTTTTCCATATTCTCTAAGTTAAACAATTTTGAATAATAAATTGGATAAAGCACAAAATATATACGTCTTTGATAAAAACAAGATGGACACCTTAGACTGGAGATATTCATGAACATTTTTATAAGATTTCAGCTTAATTAGTGTTCTTTAAATTCACACTGAACTTGAAAAACCAACCTCATATTTGCAAGAAATTGACTTTTGTAGTTGCTTGATGCCTCTGCCTTCCTTCTTGCCTCCAGGTGACTGATCAGTTCTGCTCTGAGTTTCATTTCCTTTGATACTCCATTAGTCAGTATCAAAATGCAAACACATCCAATGACAATAATACACAATGATGCAGATATCAGAATAATCAATGTTTTGAAGGCTCTTTCATCTGCCTGCCCCATGATATGCTTTCTAGGTATGATGATTACACCCACCTGCACAAAGTTTAAGCTAGTAACTTGTAAACAAACAAAAGGTATAAATTATAACGGGGAAGTTGGTAGTATAAACAGAAAAAAAAAAAAATAATAGCAGCAGAAATTTTTCATAGAATTTATGTTTAACAGAAATTGTACTACTTGATCATCTATAGATCATTGTATGATTTTAAAACATAAGATCAAATGTAAGGAACATGTGAAGTGTCTATAAATGTACCAGAGGAAGTCTCTTCAAATTCAGGAAAAATGAGTCGATGTAATATTGTTGGCGGCCTAGCCTGACATTCTCTACATGAAGCTCATGACTTTGAGGGAAATTGTTCCCATAGGTTTTCTGCAGCCACTGAGCTCCCTCTCTTATTACTTCATTTTCACAGTCAACAGCCATCTTAAGCTTAGGAGGTTTGGTAGTGTTTGACAGTAGAGGTGCATTTGTGGAAGTTGCAAGTAAGTAACCCTCTTGGGAGGTCAAATACATGTGACCACTATGCTTCTCAACTAGCTCTTTCATGAGCTGCCCCACACTGTAAAGTGCAGTTGTGACACCCACAACTGCCACAATGCTTTTATTAGAAGAGTCCCAAACTGGCAATGCTGCAGAAAGCAAAGGTGAATCTGTAAACTTGCTAACAGCAACGTGCCACGAAGCTACACCGTCAGGTACTTGGGAGAGGCCAGCTATATTGATCGAGTCTTCTGGTGCAATTGGCATTACTTTTCCAATCCTCTCACCACTGACTGGATCAAGTGGTTCGCGATACCAAACTGCAGCCTTGTGACCATGAATGTCTTTATCGTTCCAAGCTTCACGCGATGAACGCGAATTGATATCATTGTAGTCACTGGCAGCCATGGAGTAATTTGCAAGATCAGAATAAATGTAAAAGGTATTGTTATCCTTCAAGTCCCTATGGAATGCTTGGACAAATCCATTCTTGTATTTGACAGTTATTGAATTGAGAGCCTTTTTACTAGCAAACAGTGCCCACGTTACAGCCCTCATCGCGTCATACATCTGGTAAGAGTTGGAACAACACTCAAACTTCAAAGTGCAAATGGAATCAAACATAAGAATAGCATAGAAAAAGTTATCAGTCAACTCAACCTCAACTTGGTCTGCTTTAGTGGCAAGGTTGGTGTGGCTTCTGATCACATATTGAGACAGCTTAACCTGAGCATTTGTAATTTCAGCAGTAGAATTCAAAATGTTCCACATCCTCAAGATGGGGCGTTGAAGAAGTTCGTAACGCAGGTCATATGCCAAGCTATTAAGAGACTTTGTTGTATAAATCTTTGTGAAATGCCATGTCAGAAAAGTGAGCAGACCAATCAATATGGCTAGCATGGCCTGCATAAAGCAAGATAATAGCTTAGTCCAACAAATTGTGACTTGAATCATATTTTCAAAAAGGGTCTAATCTTTCAATTGCATTTTAAAGAATCTATCTCTGCACATCAACCATATTGTAATTGCAGCTATAAAACTCAATCAGAGATCAAAATTATAATCATATAAGGAAAAGGTAACTAACCATGATTGCTAGACGAACCACAAAGACACTGTAGTAAGACGAGAGACATTGAGTGCTGGCATACTGAAATTCTTCCTTTTCCACATCCCTGTGGAAAATTCTTCTGCCAGTTGGAGTGGTGCTTCTCTTCCAACAAGTGAAAAAACTCTGTAATCTATCAAAAACGTATATGCACTTGGTACCCATTGGCTACCTTGAACCTGGAGAGACCATACAGAACTTTCAGAAGAACTTTGGTCTTTGTTTTCTGCACATATAATTCACTGTTGTGTTACTTGAAGCAGCTATGAGCATATAAAGTAGCAATTCAACTTTGTTTGTGTGCTTGAGAGGGGAATAGCTAGCTATTCACGAATTTTGATTGGATAATAACACTTCCCTATTAAAATCACGAACCTATCTAGGCTAAAGATTGCGTACGTCTACCCTTCCTAGACTCAGGTGGAAGTCATGTCACCCTTTTAACACTTGTTTATAAGATTATAAAGGAGATACAAAATTTAATATATTTGAGTGGCTGGCAGAGATAAGCTTTTCAAATATATTTTTCCACCATAGTTTCCTCCGATCGGACAAGCAAGAAATTAATTTCTACTAATAAATTAAAATTTATTTTGTAGTTGTTATCATGAATGGAATTTTATCTTATCAACATGTCATAAATTATGTTATGTAAGACTTTTAAAATAATTATTGTAGAACTCAACAAAACAAATTTATCATATAGATGATTTTGGTCAATTGTGTAAA
This sequence comes from Glycine tomentella, assembly GCA_007407185.1. Classification (NCBI taxonomy): domain Eukaryota; kingdom Viridiplantae; phylum Streptophyta; class Magnoliopsida; order Fabales; family Fabaceae; genus Glycine; species Glycine tomentella. The sequence goes on from PYAF01000552.1 coordinate 953,062, forward strand.
TAATTTTAATTACTCCTTCGATCTTTATACATATACCATTTTTGTGGTTTAGTCCTTATACTTAAAAACTAAATATTTTAGTCTCTACACAGGTCCTTTTAATTCCATTTTACTCTCTATCATTAAGCATGTTTTAACTTAGTGAGGTAAGACCACCACAATCTGTGTCAGTTTAGCAACTGTCAAAATTTTTGTAGCGGTTTTACATTGTTATTTTTTTATGGCAGTTTTACTCGATAAAGTTAAGATACACCTAACATCACGGACCAAAATAGAATTAATTTCTTTTGTAGAGAGTATACCATATAGTTTCTTGATATATGGACAAAAACGTAAAATAAGAACCAAATAAATAATTAAACATACTATTTTCTTAAATATAAGAACCAAATAAATAATTACCCTACTATTTTATCTAAAATCAAACATCAATAAGACCCTTATCAATAATATTCTTCCTCCCACATACATAAATCTCGAAATGAAACCAAAACTACATGTTTAAGCTTAACCCATATGAAATCTTATAAAATAGATTAAATTAGTTTATTAGCCTCTAATTTATTTTTAGGTTTGATTTGGTTCTTTAATTTTTAAAATTAATTTAATTTGATCTATTGTCTAAATTGAATTAATAGTATTAAAAAATTATATTTTGTAACTGTTTAAAATCACTTAATAATGATTTTAAAATTCTCAAAAAACACACATTTAAATAGTATGATCAAATTTAAACGATATGATCACTTAAATTAATTTAGATAACAAGATTAAATTGAACTGATTTTAAAAATTAGAAAATCAAATTAAACCTAAAAATTGATCAAATTTAACGTTAAAAATATATTTTTTTTAAAAAAAACTATTTTAACTAATAAAATATACAAAAGCTTTTCAATCATGCTAACTGTACTTCATGTCATTTCCCGGTCATATTGTGTGTAAAGTGTTTTTTTATTCCTTATGCCTTTCTTATCCATATTATATGCCACATTTGCCACTCCATTGTGCCCCAATTCGACCGTTGGCATAATGAGAACCATAAATATTGCTATTATTACTGCAAACAAAGGGAAGCACCAAGGCCAGTGAACTTACTCTGTCGTGTTTGGGTTTGGATACTATGAATCGGATGCAGTGGCGCCCACACTACACTCTTTTATCTTCAATCATGAAGCTTCCGCCAGGAAGTAATGTAAGAGTCAAGGAATCCCAATTATCATTGCTTTTCTATGTTCAATGCTATTATTCTTATGGTCGATCCACTTTTTCTGTTATTGAACCAAAGCTGAGAATACATTTATACGACTCTTTTTTGCACGATAATATAAATAATAGAATTAAAATTGTAAAAGGGCCAATGAATTTAATTTATCTCAAATCTTCTGTGATTTTTTTTTTCCTACACTAAGCTTAGTTTGGTATGCATAAATCTAGCACGAAAAATAAACAAAGGATGAGAATTATCAAGTGTTTACCATCGAACCACACTATTTTATCATTAACACAATATGAAAAAAGGAAAATGCTAAATCTTACAAAATAAAATTGTACGAACCAACACAAAAATACGTGGCAAAATATTACAATAGTTTTCCTCTGTGATTTTTTACAACCCACAATTTAATTGGCTACTCAATATTAATTAAGTGGTGTAGTTTGTGTTTTTATTTTCTGTACAATATAACAATAATCTAAAAAAACATACGAATTGATAATAACAAAAACACACATTTTATTAAGATTTGATTTGATTTTTATTTATTTATTATGAAAATCGAACTAAACAACATATTATACTTATATTTCTTTATATTATTATATAAAATCTCATTATTCTAACTTATTATGTCACAACTAAGTTTTGATAATGATAGCAAGTGATTTCATGTGTTTGATATTTTATAGTTATGTTGAATCATTAGTTTTTTGACATTGATAGTTCTTCACTAGTTTACTATAAATCGTTTATAATGTATTTTTTTTCTTATAAGAGGTATGTAATGTAGTTATTATCATTTTTGGTTTTTTATTATTTGATTGCTTATA
>PYAF01000552.1:960620-995104 GCA_007407185.1 Glycine tomentella
TTAAGTTGAATATATAAAATTTAAACTCTAATACAATATCTTATATGAAAAATTTTATTTCCATTATTAAGTTAAGAAAATTTACTACTAATATATAATTTTGAAGAATGTAAGTTTTAAGAGAATACAAATTAAAGTACCAAATCTGGTTTAGATAAATTCAAATAGAACACGAACTCATCTTTAAATCAAGTCTAATTTATAAAATTCCAACGTGTAAAAATTAAGGAGAAATTTGATATGGGAGAAATTTTTAAATTTCTGAAAATCTAGATTGAATATCTTAATTTTAAATGTTTGGTATATCTTAATTTTCCTGAAAATGTTTTAAGTTTTCCAAAAAAAACTTTTTCATGGGATGTGAGAATCTAACCTGACTTAATTTATTTTTACTCTAGTAAAAATATCACAATTACCCTTATTAAATTATTTAATATAGTAAATAGTTAAAGTAATTTGTAAAAATATGACATAACAATGTGATTTTTGAGAAACTTATTCAAATATTCTTAATAATAATTATAATCAATCATACAAATTTTATTCATAAATAATAATTATGATTCCGGAGATTTATAATTTTTTAAAAATCATAGATTTTCCGTCATAAACAAAATGCCTCCAACTAGCTAGTAAAATTAGTGTGATGGGATGACTTGTCTAACGCCTCTATTGCGAAGGATAACCCCAAAATAAAGTATATAACAAAAGTTTTGAAACGGTCGCGTGAAAAATGTCAAGCAAAAAAGAGCAAACATACCTATTACTATACTTTTGTGTTAATGGGTGGTAGCTGGTAACCAAAACATGATGTAATTCTTGTCACAAATAAAATAAAACCACGTGAAGATGACTATAAGTATAACCAGAAAAATTAGCTGATAGAATGTGGGCCTAACGCCGCGCGTAGCACAGAGCCACAGAGTTAACACAAACCAGAAATTAAGTCCTCTAGAACACATCTTTGTGCTCCAACTCACTAATCCATACAAATTCCTTGTGGTTTTCCACTGTTCCCTCGTATATAACTTAATTAGATTATAATATGAATGGAAGCACTAAGATGAGGGTTAAGGTCTTTTTAATGGTTTATAGTGGGAAAGACATTAAACTACTGCTTGATGACAACCTTCATACTATTCCATTTCCATTGCATACCTAAAAGAGAACATATCAAGAACCAGATCATCAAGATCATACTCAAATTTTATTGTCATTATACTACAACAAGTAGTGCACTTTTTTTATTTTTTACATGCTCAAAAACTCTACAACTTGCCATTCTTTGTTCCCTCAAATAGTACCCTGATTGTGATAATGTGGTTCTCAACTTTGGTCCTCCTGTATTTTACAAAAGAGACAAATAAATTTCTGGCCATTATTAGAATATTTGGAAGTTAGGACAATGATGACATGTACATATGAAGGCATTTTCCCAAGTTGACTGTGTCAACCACTTAAATTCCATTGCTGCAATTTGTGTTCATGTAATAGACTTTAATTTACTATTGATTCACAAACATATTGGGAGTAAGGCAGCAAGCAAGCAATTGTAGATATGCAAAATCTTTGGTCACTAAGGGAGTGGACAATGGACACAGGTGTCATATTCGAATCAAATTTTGAAGTTCTATTCTTTGAATGCAGATAACAACTGTTTGGGCCATGAAGGAATTACATGCCTGAGGTCCAGTGAGAGGTGGAAATTTTTAGGCGTGAGGTTTTCAGGAATAAGGGAATTGATTTTTTTGTTTTTTTTTTTTTTATGGTATATGCTAACAAGTGTTTTAAAGTATTAATTAAGAAACTTAGTCGTGAGGTTTTCAGGAATAAGGGAATAGATTTTTTAGTTTTTTTAGGACATCTCCAGCTGTAAGAGCTTATTTGTGCTTCATATTAAGTTTTGGTAGATCCTCTACCCATGTAAATAAATAAGAAACAGAATTTGTTTTTCTCAAATGCAATGTTTCTTTAAAGAAGTCTCACATATACATAACATTTTCCTTCTCTTTGCACTAGATAGAGGCTTGTAATTGTAAATAAATTATTTTTTAATTCCTAAGTGAACCTTACTTATATAAGATGTTGTACTTAATTTTAAGAAGTTTAATTTGTCACTTAGAGTCGGAGATGACCTAATAAATATTTTCTCGTTTTAATTTTTTAATTATTAAAAAACTTTATTTTAATAACTGTGAAAATGAATAAACTCTTTCACAGACAATTTTATTGACAAATAAAGGAGTCTCATAATTAGCAGAAATTCCAAGAGTCTCAAACTACGAGTAAACTGCTAAGTTATGAATTGTGAACGGGTTATAGGGTGCAAAAGGTTGTAATGTCAGGCACGGTACACAAGTTTTCTTAAGACCATTGGATATAACACTTAATTATTTAACGGTGCAGATCACCAATGTATAACAAGTCAGAAAAGTACTGAAAATAAAAAAATACAGGTACAACAAACTCTTATTTTAATATTGCTGGGTCACGTGGGTGTGATAAAACCTTCAAACGCTGAATGATGTTTTCAGTTTTGATTTCTTTTTTTTTTCTAAAGGTTTTTCAGGTACATTTATTTTGGTTAAAAAAAAAATTAAGGCCTAAAAGGATGTTTTCAATTTTGATTTTTTTTTCTATAAGTGTTACGGATAAAAGATAAATATATATTATCTTTTGTTCGATCAATTCAAATGTTTAAATCTCCAGTAAATTTGTTATCGTAACCACCCGAAGATAACCACCAGAAGATACAAGATATGACTGTTATCTTCCAGTTATCAATATCTCCACATATCAAGGAAGAAGATATTGGGCTCAACCGTCTGGTTATCAAAGTCCAGGTAAAATCCTATAAATACAGCCTACTCCATGGTGAAAGGTACATATATACAATTCTGACTCTCTCTTTTCATTCACATGGCACACACTGCACCCCAATTGCTTCGTGTGTATTGCTGCTATGATCTTCTTCTTCCTTAAGTTGCTTCAGTTCATAAGTTTCTTAAGAGAGAGAGCCTGATCATACAGAAAATCATCCAACACCACTTGTTGGACATTCTGTTCTCTCCGAGCAGAACAGTGGCGCCGTCTGTGGAGACGATAAATTTCGAATCCCAGCATCTCTCAATGGCTAATACCAGAAGACACCAGAACGTCAGACGTGAAGACCCACCCAGGAATCCGAATCCGGAGAATGTGGTGGCAGAAGATGCGTTGTCCCACACGGCTTCATCTCGTGCGGGACCTGCAACACGTGCGTCGGCCAACACACCACCGGCCGCGCAAGAAAACCCTGAAGCTTCTCAGCGCTTCATTCAGAATGCTCTCCAGTCTTTGTTGGCTCGAATGGAGAATCTGGAGAAGCGTTATGAACTCCAACGCCAGGAAGACATCCAGCGGCTTATTGCCCAATTGGAAGATCGCGATAACAGGAGGCGAGAAGAGGAACGTCGGCAAAATGCCGACCACATGGAAGACCATGCAGAAACCGACCAGCCTTATGCAGCAACGAGGATTCAGAGACCAGCGACGTCGGCCCGCATAGCGGGAACCGGCCAGAGAGATCCCGTTGACCATTCTGAGCAGGGAAGAGCGTCTCGTTCACAACACGAGGCACTTCGCTTGTCCTCGGCCATGACACCTGAACACGTCACGGAGGAGAGGCCGACGGGAGAGATCATCCGTCACCCCGGGCAAGGCGACAGCACGTATCGAAGGAAGTATCGCCGAGGTCATCAAAATAACAGTCCATTCGTCGACCGCATAGTGGACGCCCAGTTTCTGGAGGATTTCGACGGCTCCTTCTTGTCCAAATATGACGGGAGCCAAGATCCATAGGTACATATCGACGAGTTCGATATGCAGATGTGTGTTCGTGGAATTGACGAACCCATCATATCTCGGATTTTCGCTACCACCTTAACCGGGGCCGCCTAGACCTGGTTCCATTCATTGCCGCCGAGGACCATTCGCAACTTCGAGGATTTCGGCCATAAGTTTTTGCTGAATTTCGCAACAAGCAAGAAACAGCCAAAATCCGAGTTTGCCCTGGGAAAGATACGTCAGCAGACTAGGGAAACCTTACAGAACTACTTAGACAGATTCAAGGAAGCCGCACTGCAAGTCCAAAGACTAGAGGAGAAAGTCCATGTCCATCTCCTGTCGGCCGGGTTCAACGGGTCTTCCTGTCTTGCCAAGTCGATTTATAAGGATCCTGTAAAAACCCTAAACGAGTTTAGGGTCCGATCCAAAAAGTATTTGGAGCTGGAGCAAATGGAGATTGCCAACTCGGCTCCGAGGGAAAATAAAAAACCCTCCTCACCACGGAACCGACGTGCGGAAAATTTCCAAGTCGGACAGTCCAGCCGACATCCGTCAAACACCCCAGCAGGCCAACCTCCGTGAGGCATCCCCGACCCTCGTTCCAGGCCAGGGAGATATGAGCTGAAGTTCGACAGATATGCTCCATTGAACGCTACGCGTGGTCAAATTTGGAAGGAGGTGGCTTTCACCTAGATGAGGAAAGTCGACCGACCTCCTCCCATAGTGCGGAGAGAAGGGATGAATTACTCTCGGTATTGTGACTTTCACAATGGACCGGGACATACGACCGACCAATGCTGGGAGCTCCGAGATGCAATAGAAAGGTTCGTGCGTGAAGGCAAGTTGCGCCAATACGTAATTCGAACCCAGGGGCACCAAGCCAAGAGAAAAGCCCAACAGGAGAATAAACCATGAGACGACAAGAAAAGCAAGAAGGATGACGAGTTCCCAGAACCCGAGTTCGAATGCAACGTCATCACAGGAGGAATGGGAGGAGGAGGTGATACGACCAATCAGCGGAAGAAATACCTCAAGGAGGTAATGTCAGTAAGGGACAGGCCGAAGTTCAAGGAAAACAGTGGCGGGAATAGCAAAAAGGACGCACCCCTGCTGATTTATTTTACCGAAGAAGACTTGAAAGGAGTGGTACCCGGGCATGAGGACGGTCTCGTCATAACAGGGACCGTAGCCAATTTCCGGGTCAAAAGGATATTCGTCGACAACGGTAGTTCGGCCGACATCATTAATTGGAGTGCCTTCAAAAAGATGAACTTGAAGGGGGAAGACCTAAGGCCATGCCAAACCATGTTGTACGGTTTCAACGGAGAAGGCACCGGCTTAAAAGGGGCCATCGATCTCCAGCTAACACTGGGAACAAAGGAGGGCTCAAGTCGGAAAGGGTGACGTTCACCGTCGGTGAATTTCCGTCCCCATATAACATCATTTTGGGCAGACTCACACTCCACAAGTGGGACATCCTGATGTCCACCAAGCATCAGAAGATGAAGATAATAGAGCACCTCGGCAAAGTCATTACGATTTGCGGAGATCAAAGAGAATCCCAGCAGTGTTACTACAACACTATCAGGGAAACGGAGGGTGGCCCATCATCCCCACCTCGAATTCGGCAAGGGGAGCAGAGAGGATCCAGGGTCGAGGCACATCCATCCCGAAAGCCGGTTAATCTAGTAGAGCTGGATCTACGGGATGTCGAGGAATGGAGACCAGAGCCGGTGGACGAGCTCGAAGATGTCCAGATCGGCGGTTCCTCGGAACAAATTACGAAGGTGGGCAAGCAATGTGACCCAGAAACCAAGGGCAGGTTAATTCAATGTCTGAGGGAAAATCAGGATGTTTTTGCTTGGAAGGCATCCGAGATACCTGGGATTAAGCCCACCTTCTGTTGCCACAAGTTGGCAATGTATCCCGGCTCTAACCCAATAGAACAGAAGAACAGGAAGCTCGGCCCGGATAGGAAACAAGCTCTGACGAAGCATATTGGAGAACTGCTGGAGGCCGGATTTATAAGAGAAATACAGTACACGACATGGCTCTCCAATGTGGTCATGGTGAAGAAATCCAACGGGAAGTGGCGGGTCTGTGTCGACTACAGAGACCTGAACAAAGTTTGTCCCAAGGATTCGTATCCAATGCCGAGTATCGATCAGCTTGTAGATAGCTCGGCCGATTTCCAATTGCTATCATTTATGAATGCTTACTCTGGGTATAATTAGATTCCCATGCATCCAGACGACAGAGAGAAGACGGCATTCCGAGGTATTGATGCCAATTATTGTTATGACGTCATGCCTTTCGGTTTGAAAAATGTCGGGGCGACCTACCAGTGGATGATGAATAAGGTTTTCTCGGATCAAATCGGACGCAACATTGAAGTATATATTGATGATATGATCACGAAGACATCGGCCGCTGGGGACCACATCCAAGATTTGGAAGAAACCTTCCAAAAACTGAGGAAGCACAGTATACGGCTGAACCCACTAAAGTGTGCATTTGGGGTAAAAGCCGGGAAATTCTTGGGTTTCATGCTGACCCACAGGGGAATTGAGGCGAACCCGGATAAATGCAAGGCCGTCCTGGATATGCAATTTCTGACCAACAAGAAGGAGGTCCAGCAATTGACGGGGAGGATGGCGGCCTTAACCCGGTTCCTACCAAGGTCTGCTGAGAAGGCTCTCCCTTTCTTCAAGCTATTGAAGAAAGAAGCAAGTATAGGCTGGAACTCGGCATGTGAAGAGGCGTTTCAACAGATCAAGACATGTTTAGCTTCACCTCCAGTATTGTCAAAGCCCAAGCCGGGAGAAACGCTCGTCCTGTACCTCTCGGTCGGCGAAGAAGCCATTAGCGCCGTACTGGTCAAAGAAGTGGGCAAGTCACAGTTGCCGGTATATTTTGTGAGCCGAGCTCTCAAGAACTCGGAGCTGAGATACCAGAAGCTCGAGAAGGTGGTTTTTGCTCTGCTCACCACAGCAAAGAGGCTTCGCCCATACTTTCAGAGCCACACCGTCGTTGTACGAACAAATCAGCCCATCCGACAGGTGTTGCAAAAACCGGATCTAGCAGGGAGAATGATGAACTGGGTCATTCAGCTATCCGAGTTCGACATTCAGTATGAGGCCCGACATGCCATTAAGTCACAGGCCTTGGCTGACTTCATAGTAGAACTGACCCCGACATCAGCCGCTCAGCAGAAGGATAAGGTATGGAAAGTCTATGTTGACGGTTCGTCCAATGCAAAGGGAAGTGGAGCCGGGATCATCGTCGAAAACCCTGACGGTGTATCTTTGGAACAATCATTGCAGCTTAATTTTCTGACTTCTAATAATCAAGCGGAATATGAAGCTTTGATCGCCGGGCTGAAGCAAGTCAAGGAGCAGGGAGCATCGAGGGTCAACGTCTTCACTGACTCGCAGCTGGTTTTCGCGCAGATTGAGGGGAGATATCAAACCAAAGGCCCTTTACTAGCCAAGTATCTGGTTAAAGTAAAGGAGATGATGGCGGACTTTGATGAAGTAGTGGTCGCGCACATTCCAAGGGAGGAGAACGTCCGAGCCGACATACTATCAAAGTTGGCTAGTACGAAAGGGGCGGGAAACCACAGGACGGTTATCCAACAGGAGGTTGCCCAGCAGGCGTGCGTCATGATCATACTGGTCACCGAGGACTGGAGGAGGCCCATAATCAACTATTTGGAGCAAGGAGTCGTCCCAGATGAGGAACTAGAAGCGAAGAGATTGATCCGAGAGGCTGCTATGTATGTAATCCTCGACGGTGAACTATACCGCCGAGGCCTACATACTCTGTTATTGTTGTGTCTAAGCTCAGACCAAGCTGAGTATGTGCTCTCGGAAATACACGAAGGGATCAACGGACAACACATGGGGGCAAGAGCTTTGGCACTAAAGGCTCTTCACGCAGGGTACTTCTGGCCGACCATGAAGGCGGATGCAGCAGAGCATGTTAAGAAATGTGATAGTTGCCAAAGGCATGCGAAAATAGTATGGGTTCCCTTGTCCGAGCTCAACTTGATCACTGCACCGTGGCCATTTTACAAATGGGGCATGGATCTACTGGGCCGTTTAAAGCTACGGAAGGTCAAATGAGATGGCTAATAGTGGCCGTTGACTACTTTACCAAGTGGATCGAGGCCGAGCCATTGTCTGCTATCACCTCGGCCCGTGTTCAAAAGTTCTTGGAACGGAGCATAATAGCGAGGTTTGGAATCCCGGCGGAAATTGTTACCGACAATGGGACGCAATTTGCCGACAGTACGTTCAAAGCAATGATGACCGGCTTCCATATCAAGCACCACTTCGCCTCAGTAGAGCACCCGCAATCTAACGGCCAAGCAGAGGCAGCAAATAAATGAAGCCGGCCCGAACTGGGTCGAGCAACTCTATTATATGCTTTGGGCTTACAGAACTACGACCCAAATGGCCACCGGAGAAACCCCATTCAGGATGACTTATGGCTGTGAAGCCATGATTCCTGTAGAGATCGGCCAATCATCTTGGAGGAGGCAGCATATAGTTTAGGAGAACGACAATGATGCTGCACTTGCTGCCGAGCTGGAATTGATAGAAGAAGTCCGCACGGCTGCCCATCGCCGAGATCTACATCAAAAGGGCAAATTGGCCCAAAGATTCAATAAAAGAGTAAGACCGAGGTCTTTTTGAAAAAGACGACCTCGTGTTACGCCGAGCAGACATTGGAAATAAGAATGCTCGAGACGAGAAGTTAGCAGCAAACTGGGAAGGACCGTACCGGGTTGTTCAAAATCTTGGGCAAGGAGCATACTTGTTGGAAACATTGGACGGCAAGCAAGTCAAACAGACTTGGAACGCGGACAAGTTAAAGAAACACTATAGCTGACAATGTGCAGCCAAGAAAGTCCATGTGTTTTCCTTTAGTTGGCTTTCAGTCGGTCATCGGGATCATGGAACTCCACCATGTGTTTCCCTTTAGTTGGCTTTAAGTCCGTCATCGGAATCATGGACACCATGTGTTTCCCTTTAATCAGTTGACAAGCCAGTCATAGGGATCATGGGAGTAACTGGGATTTCCCTTAGTCGGAATCACCAAAATTTTTTTCATGTATTTTTCATTAGTCGATTTTGTGAACCGGGAATACAAAACTCGCACAAGTCTGTAATTGAGATCATGAATTCATGTAAATTTTCAAAGATTTTTAAAAAAATCCTTAATGCAAGGAACATTTTTTGTGCACAAACTTTGAGCACTTAGTCGTTGTTTTATATTAACTCGGTCCTGATAAAGCGGACGTAACTATTTAACCACGGTGAATCATCGGATTTTCCGAAAGAATTACATCTACGGGTTAACGTTACGAATATATTAACAGTTGCTAAGACGGGAACATGATCCCACAATTATATTTAACGCCGGCCAAAGATTCAAGTTAAAATATATATATATATATATATATATATATATATATATATACTCGGCCATAGAAGCCAAGATGACATATTTAAAATCCTGACTGACGAGTCAGGGTAAAAAATACTTGGCCATAGAAGCCAACATACGAAAGTGAAGTATTCAAAATCCCGACCGACTAGTTAGGGTAAAAAGTACTTGGCCGTTGGAGCCATTATATGGAAGAAATAAAAGCGACAAATCGTAGCTGATAAACGCCGACTAGAATTACTTAATAAAAGTGTGTAGAGTATTCAATAATTGTTCAGAAAATAAAGAAAATACAAACACAACCGGCATTCCGACCCTTCAGTCCCCGCCGCCACTTTGATCGGGATTCTCCTCGGGAATGTCCGCTGAGCTCAGTTCTTCCTCTTCACTATTGGAAATCGTCAGCAATTGACCATTTCCGACGTAAGATTTGAAGTGCATACCCTCGGTATTCAGCTGGATGCCGGGGTTGAGGAAGCGGATCTGATCCAGTGCATTGTTGAAGGAAGCCTCGGTTGATCGAGCAAGCTATGATTGAACAAACATGAGCTCCTGGAAAGTGTCATCAGCGTGCTTGATTTTCTTTTCATTAACTTCCATCAAATGCTTACACCGATCAAGAGCTTCGGCGGCTCGATCCCGGTGGACGACCACATTCTCTTCCAACTTGGCCACAGCAGCCCGGGAAGATTCAGCCTCTGCCCGAGAAGTCTCCAGCTGGACCCGGGTAGCCTCGAGGTCGGCAGTCAACTTGGCCACCGATTCTTGAGCCTCTTTGGCCTCCGCTTGGGATATTTCCACTTTTTTGATTAAAGCAGCAGCAATTTCCCGAGCAAGGTCTAGCTCCTGTTGAAGCCGTCGAGTCTCACTCTCAGAAGCTTCGAGCTCGGCAGCCACCTTGCAAGCCTTTTTGTTTAAAGATGCGAAGCTTCTAAGCAAGGTGGCGGTCTTCAAGCATGACAGCTCCATTGAGCTCAGCTCATCCAACTCTAGAGCAGAAAAGGGCACCAGGTCGGAATACCTCTTGGGTGCCCGAGCCACTTCTAAAAATTCCCGAGTCACCCCGTGATTCCAAAGAGACCGGGGAGATAGCTGAATGCGCTCCTCGGAAGGCTCGAGCACCGAGGAAGGAGCTTCAATCGGGGCCGGGGCAGCAGGAGCAGTGTTGTCCGCGGGCTCATCGGGAATGATGATGGGCGCCTCGGCTACAGGAGAAGGAAGCGAAGGAACTGGAGCCTCCATAACGGGCTCGGCAGGAATTGGGGTCGGGTCAGCACCAGTGGTAGTGGCCCTGCTGGTCCCCCCGGTCAGCTTTCGCTTTTTCCGGGACTTGAGAGCCAGTAGGTGAGCAGGTCTTGGTACCGGGCGGGAGTCCATTTCGACCGCTGCACAAACATCAAAAGATTAGCAATAAAAGAAGTCAAGTATTCAGTTTTATCTATGAAAGAAATCTAAACTAACCACACTGAATATAAGAAGCTATGGGGGCCAAGCATCCCGACTCTTTGAACGACATTATTCGAGCTGCAGAAGTGGCATCCATTTAGGAAAATATTGACCTGAGTCCTGAAGGGTGCAATTGATAAGTGAAATGCGTAAATATTCACCACAGATGCTTTATCAATCTAGTGCAAAATCTGGTTTGGTAGGTTATAGCTTTATATTGATTTGAATCAGGAATTATTCTTTTTGTAGAAACAACATGACTTAGCCTCCTACTCTAACAACTTGCTATGTGATTCTAGTCCATTAACTTGTAATTAGCATTAGTCTTCTCGGATTTTTACTTCAGAACTTGAACTGCCATTGGTTTAATCAGTCAGATTCTTTGCGGCTATACTAACTATAAGTGCTTTAAGTAGCTTAATCAAATCAATTATGTGCTACGATGACTTTGTGCAACAATAAAGCAAGAAGGTTTTCTTTTGGCGCTATGAAAAAATTGTTATAAGAAAACTTAGCTTGAGCTATTGTAAAATCCATACGCTTTGGCCTACCTCTATGATTGTTGCAAATCAGGTTGCTTAATGGCCTAACTAGATAATTAGTCAATAATAACAAAAACAAAACACACCTTTAGGAATTCACGAGTAGGCCAAATGCAAAATCCATAAGCAATTAAACTCTTTCAACAATTTTCTGCATATATAAACTAGTATTCTGATTGTCCTTTAGTAGTCTAACAAATACAACACCTTGCACACACCTAGTTACAATTTCCTCAAATGCACCAGTAAATTCTTTCACACACATAGCAACAATCTTGTCTTCTTGACCTAGGTGACCAATGAGACTTCCACCATGTAAATCTCTGATCAACATCATCTATGTGAAAGTCTTCAACGAATTGATTAGTCCAACACTGCATTGTGCAGCCTTGCATCATAGAAGTTATCATCAGCTCCTTATAACTCCAAACCTCTTCTAACCCCAAAATTTAGAGTATCTAACAAATCTACTAGTATGCTCAAGGCATCAGCTATCTTATTCTACACGCTTAACTTGTGCACCAAATCAAGCAAAACTTTTATTGGAATTGGGACAACATGGCATGCATATTGATTCCTTTTGGCTACTCAGATAAGTGAAGGCATCACTATCTAATACAAAGTAAACTCTCTGTCGAATGCTGACTGGGTAATGCTCCCAATTCTTCAAGGAAGACATAATAGAATAAAATTTTGTCATTTGTACGGGGTCCACATACATTTTATATTTCTATGCTTCTTGGTAAAGTAAGCTATTGGAATTTTCCATCCCCTTGTGTTTGTCCAAGTGTAAATAGAGTGGAAGGAAATGGTGAAGAGCGAGATAGAATGCAAATACCAAATATCTATTGTTTATTTGAGAGGAGAAATAAAAAACTGGTAGGTCCTGTTGATAAAAAATTTCCCTCCTAAAGTGGAGGGAAATGTTGCAATTTTATGCACAAAAATAAATCAATCTTATTCTGTTGCTTGTGATCTGAACAAAATTTTGAACTTTCATACCCTCTGTCAAGCACCAGGAAAAAGAAATCCCATTTCATTTTCACTTTATTTATTTTTCACTTTCTCTTGCTTTAAGTACAATGAAGATGACAAAGTTTGCATTTATGACATGTTGCTTTTTTAAATACAATGAAGATAATAAAGTTTGAATTAATGACATGTTGCTTTTTTAAATACAATGAAGATAATAAAGTTTGAATTTATGACGTGTTGCTTTTTTAAATACAATGAAGATAATATATAAAGTTTGAATTTTTTATACATGTTGCAAATTATTCAACTCAAGTTCGGCACTACTAATCCAATTCTAGTTATCTACACTTTCACTAGTTGATGGTACATGAAAAGTATGACAAGGTTGGGTTGGTGTCACAATCGGAGACAACAGAACTCATAGTTTAACCAAAAAAATCCATAGTCACGTAAGACTAGTAAAGATACAATGAACAGATAAAAGTCATAGATACAGCATCACATGGCTAAATATCAGAATTCAAAATTAAGAACCAATTAAGATTAGGTGGAAACAAAATAAAATTCAACGCTTATCCTAATTTATTATCAATTAGCGTTGGCCAAAGGATTGAAAGATAAACTCCAAAGAAGTTATGTTTAACTAACTGAACTGACAGTGAATTTTCAAACTTATTACTAATCAGGGCTGATTTTCGAACATGATTTTACAAAAACCTCCTACCTTGGTTGTGCCCCTCCGTATCACATTACTAAAGTTCCTCTTTCCTGATGACAAACTGAAAGTGAAATGTTTTATGAGTGATACCATACTTGCAATAAATTCTTAAAACACATATTTACAACTCGATCAACTTTTCTCTTTATCTCACCCTATTAAATCAACCATTTTTATCTTACACTTCTCTCTTCTCTTTCTTTTTCTCTCCTCTCCTAAATTGTAAATATCGTTATAAAAAAATTGTGTGGAAGTAGAATTATCGTGTAGTATTTATCTGCTTGGAAAAAATCTTGTGCGGACCAAAGATCAGACATCATGGAAATGAGAACCGGAGGTAGAATTCATTAATTTCCAACACTATTAATCACTAAAAATGAGTGAAGTTCTTGCCACCAGAAAAATACAGTTACCATATCTATACCGTAAAGAAAAAACATCAAAACATACATCAATGTTTCCACCTATAATATATACAATGTTCCCACCTGGCCTGAAAGAAACAGTGGTAATGAATAGCAGTGGCTATTGAGGTTAGGATGGTCAAAACCTTAATTGAAGAAACTCCTGCCATAAATCACTTGGATATTTTACCCTTAAGTTCTGCAGCAGCAGCTTTAGCTGCAGATTTGGCCATTGAGGTAGGTTTTAGAACACTCTTAGGATTCAAAGCCTGTCGAATCTTAAATGCGGCCCATGCAGTCCCCACTGCATGACCAGCAGCATCCAGTCCTTCAGTTGTTGCTTTGGCAGCTTCTTCTCCGTATCTGAGGTACACACATTGCCGAATTGCTCACAACAGTTAGAGAAGAACATTGGCATTTCCCCATGTTGTATGCTTCAATTCTCACAGCAGGTCAAGGTAAATGGAAAAACAATAAATTAAGGAACATGGATTTCATTAGCTACTAAAGCATGTCAAGGACCGAACCACGTCAACAAGACAAGCAAGAAAATAATTTGGGCTGCTATTTCTTTAAGCACACCCAAATGCAATGCCTTCTGCTTTTCTAATTTCTTTTATTAGCAGTTAACTTATTGGAGGTTTTTGTTAAGCTGAAAGTTTCCTACAAGGCCCAGTATTTTGGGTGGCATCATGTGAATCTAGCACACTTGAATTCGAGATGTCCGCATTCACAAGTATCATAGCCACAATTAAAATTTCAATTCTCATGCTCAGCATGGGGCTATTACATCATAATAGCATCAGAGCATGACTAAAGATCATAGTATCATCAAATTCAATACCTAATTTCATACTTTCTTCTGTTAGGTATTGTACCATAGATAGTGCATCTATTGACTTTACCTGTGATTGACAAGCTCAGTTGTCACGGTGTTAGATGTTGACATGACACTTTTTCCTGCTACTTCAACAGCATCACACACTTTGCCTGTTTACAAAAATAAATAAATAAATAAAATAAAATAAAATAAAATTATCAGTATAATAACTGTCTCAGTAAATAGTACCTACTAAACTAACGGGATCATGGCTACTTGATCTTGAAGCCCAAACATGTGAAAATTTGTTGGGAAAATGAACAATAACGTTTAAAGACTGATTTTGGAAGAGACCCCAACCAAATTTATATGAACTGGTCAAGATGGTGAGCATAGATGAAAGGTAAAATGATTTTTAATGATTAAGTTTGATGGCTAATAGAAATCAGACATGAAGGCACATGATCATAGTGACTCTATTTAACAATTCACTATGGCAGACAAGAACATCAGTTTTCTCAAACTCAAAAACTAGTTGAAGTTTGCCTGTCTCCAACCACAATTCATAGGCCCTACTTTTGCAAAAGAACTTAGTCCAAAAAATAAAGGAGATACAAATACATGAATTGGGTGGGTTTCTTTAATCCTTTGTCAATTCCATTTATAATTTAAAAAAACTAACAATCTGAAATAGTCAACAATTGTGCAAGGTTGATGTACATGAAATTTTGGGAAAGTAATCTAACTTTTAGCATTTGACCAAGTCATGAGAGCAATGTCGAGTTCTCTACACCAACTCTGCATTAAACTTGGCTAAGGTAAGGATTCCGAGTTAATGAAAGGATATGTCACAATTAGTTTTGGATGACAGGTTTTGTTCACTGTTCAGCACCTTGTACAACTACCATGTATCCCATAAATAAGATTTTATTGCAATATGTTATTATTTTTGTAAACCATTTCAAGCTGCAATTTCCTGCGAGCCTTTTCAAACAAAATTTTCTGTTTTTTTTGTTTAGCATGCAATTTTGTGTTTTTAAAACCATAAGAAATATTACTGAAGCTGTCCAATACAGCATACTCGGACTGTTCTTAGAAAATACAAACATACTTTTCAAGTTACTTTCCTCTTTCAAGCCTTTGGGCGTGTGATTAATTATGCCCATTTAGAGAAGCTACAATGACTTACACACACATAAAATTTTCCTTGGTTTTTAATTAATGAAAACATTTTTCCCTTTTTTATTCTCATTTTCTTTGCTTCACGGTTTTCTATTTCCATTGCTAGGGGATATTTGACTGGTTCTTAGAACTGAAACAACATTATAGTACTAATGGTTGTAAATCACAAGCCCTGTAAAAGCCAGGGATTAAGATAACTGACATACTGAATCCATCCAATGATGCAAGCACAACTTCTCCAGGTAGAAGGCTGAAAAATTTCTTTCCGGCTTTTGAATTTGCCACTGAACTAGTGAAAAATCCAGAGACCTTCACAACCCCAGTGAGAACCCCATTTGCCACACTCTCTGTCATTTTGGTCACTTTCTTAACCCTATATAAACATCAAACCAAAAAGACAATATCAGTTATTTAAATGTTCATGTTCAAACAGACTAACAGACAAAAAACAAGGACTAATAACCATAGCGAACTAAAAGTTGCAGACTGTAACTTTCTTGTCTAACAAACATTGATTTTTTTGAAAAGAAAACGGCAGGATTCT
The DNA here is from genome assembly GCA_007407185.1 of Glycine tomentella. NCBI lineage: Eukaryota > Viridiplantae > Streptophyta > Magnoliopsida > Fabales > Fabaceae > Glycine > Glycine tomentella. Next base: position 976,528 of record PYAF01000552.1, read on the forward strand.
GAAAAGTCCTTAAGTCATTAACTATTTACTGTGAGATGAAGTACAGAAAGAGAACAATTTTTCAGACTTTCAATATAAAAATTATTTAATTTTACTTTTTTCATTAGTCTTCAAGACTTTGGTGTTAGCCGATTCACAGCCTTGACAAATGAGCACACGATAAGAGTTAACTGAATGCATTTGAACCACTTGATTTCTGCAAAATATTGCTAAATATACTCCTCAGATTAGGAGAGAGCTTCTAAAAAATTAAGACCTATAAGCTGATGATCTTTTAACTCACAAGAAAAGTTTAATTTATTTATCCTCCTCATTTTTTTGGTTACCAAAATATACTTGCGCGGTTTTGCCAATGATTAATCTCTATCCGAAACACGACCTCTCACTTTTTAGTGGGTCTCGCCTTCCAACTTTGTTTTTTCCATACACATGATTAAGAAATCTGAATCTAGTTTCACTCGAACCAATGTAAAGTAGAGGAGGATAAATTAAGAGCACGGACACCTTTTGATCCGCTTCAAGGTTTCAGGACTAATCTCCCCCTGTGAACCCGGAGCCATCCTCCTCTTCATGACCTCGTTCCCCCACCGCAACCGCTCCACTGTCACATCCCCACACCAAAGAATTCCCTTAACCAATTGTCCAGAACCAGCGGCAATAAGCTTCGCAGCGGTTCCACTGTAATCCTCCACATTAGGGGCCAATGTAGTCCAATACGCGGCACACTTCTCCTCCATCATCTCCTTCTTCTCCTCCGTCTCCAAATCTGCCGGAGATATCGCCAATGCCACCGACGCATCCAACGCCTCCCCCTCCTTCTTTGCCTTCTCCGACACCTTCTGCACCGAGAAAGCACTGCATTCCTGCAACACCTTGTCCAGCTCCTTCAGCAAATCCTCCTGCCCCTTCGACGCTATCGTTAAGCCATAGCTCAGCACGCTGGCACCGGAATTGGAACCGGAATCTTTGTTCTTCTTCTTCTTCTTCTTACATTTTGTTTTTCCTCCCTCCTCATCGCTTGAGGAGGAATCCGAATACGATGATTCCTCCTTCAGAATGCGGAGGGAGAAGAAGTAGTGAGAGTCATCGACCTTGACGGCAGCCTCGTCCTTTGCCAGGGGCCACTGAATCTCGTCGCCGACTCGTGCGTAGACGGCGACGATACTTTGGCCCTGGCAAAGGCTGATGACGGTGAGGTTGCCACAGGCGAGCTCGACGCTGCAGTCCTTGTCGATGAGGTGGAGGATGGTGCCGGGGACCTTAATGAGGACATCCTCGGCAGCCAGCGGCGGCGCGGAGGGGTTGGTGTTGTCCGGAAATAGGTTTTCGACGAGGTCACCAACTTCGTCGATTTTGGGATAGAGAGAGGAGGAAGGGTCCAAAGAGCATGTTTCGGGGTTTGAATCGATTACCTGCGGGTACAGGGAGTTTCTCTGGTTAGGGTTTTCAGACGCCATTGAGTTTCCAACTGCCAAGGTCGTTACCGTTGTGTGGATTTGGAGTTTCAAAATAGAAAAGGAAAGAAAACTGACAAACATAAAAATGACACGTGGGCTTTGGGAGAACGGGCAGGTTAACTGCCGTGGAAATTTCCCGCGTCGATGTCGGTATGGTTTTGATCTGTTTTTCCTTTCTTTCTTATTGGGATCCCTTGAGACTGGGAGGTGAGTTATTTTTTATTAAGTAATTGATATATAGTGTTTTTATTAAAGATTATAATTAGCCCATAAAAAAATAAAGACTATAATTAGAAATATGTTAAAATTAACTATATTTTAAGATTTATGAAGTCTCAGTATTGATTTCTGTATTAATGTTTTAAATTAATGATTGGTTGATTTTTAAAACATACAAATCATTAGTCTTACAACTATATATATATATATATATATATATATATAAGTTTCAGGACAGAGAATATTCTCTGTAGGAGATTTGAGTCTATGCGACAACAATATTATTGTTGTATTTTCTATGTTTCAAACTTTCAACTGGTTCCTGGTGTTCTATCATTTTATGGTCCGACTTGCTAGATCAAAAGGAAAGAAATGGCTAAGATGTATGAATGAGTGGATTCATTGGAGGAAAAAATGGAAGAACTTTGAACCAAGATGGGGCATATCACATACGGAGGAGAGAATGATGGAACGCATGGAAGAGAGGCTTCTCTCTGAGATTGCAGCCTCAAGGAAGGAAATTCTATCCCCACACCACTTCCATTCTTCAAATTCTACGATCAGATACAACATCGAATGCAAAAAGGCTCTCAATTTCATCAATTACTATGAAGGCAGGGAACACCAGGCCTCTCAAGAAGCCTCTCAATATCCCTGAATTCATATAATAACTTTTTTTTTGTTCTGTTTGTATATTTCCTTTTACATTAACTACCAAAACTATCCCTCCATTTGATACCACAGGGATAAGAATTTATTTTTGTTTTAGTTTGTCATGTCTTTTATTCAATTTATTGTCTCTGTCACTGGATGCTTGAGTCAGGTAATTCCATCAATTTATGTTTCTCTTTCACTTCATATATATTAAGCATCATGACAACTATGTTTATTTTCTCAATGTTTTGGATTTAAAATATCAGCAGCGTTTAATTTGGATTATGTGCAGATACGAGATACTGGGAATGCTTCTCCTAATTCAACAAATCAACGTGGCATATTTTTTGTTGAAAGGGTCATGCTAAAGTATAATATCTACAACTAGGTATCCTTTTGTGACCCTATTGTTTAATTTTTTTTTCAATTAATTATTTCATAAACTATTAGGTTATTTTCTTTGTTTCTTTTGATGATTAATCTCTCACGGATTTTGGATTTGATCCATTTGGCTTTTTGTTCCGGTCCTCTTTGTATTTGCAGTGAAAGCGGGTTACTATTCTCTACTAATTGCATCTCATTTTTATAAACCACGTAAATTTCTTCTGTGAATTTTTTTTAAAGCCATCAATTTTATATATTTATGTAGTGTGGAAGAGGCGAAGAAGAAAATATATGCATGCAATACGACAACTTACATGGGCTTTCAGGCAGTTATGACAAGAGTTAAAAAAATTTAAAGACATTTCTTCCTAGTTTCAAATTTTGTGATGCATCAGAGAATAGAAATTGTTGCATGTTAACATGTCTTCCTAGATTGCCATATCCATTTTAAGTTTTTTTTTTCCTCTCTTCATAAGAATGAATCATGCTTTTAGTTTTCAAAAATTTATTTAGAAATAAGTATTTTTCAAAAAAAAATAGTTTTCTAATTCTTTAAAAAAAATCAGAGTATTCTTAAATTTTAGTATTTAAGGTCGAGAATTTATATTTGGATTGTTACTATAAAAATAATGTCGGATAATATGCAATTATATATGAAATAATCTATCTCAAAATCTTTATAATCAGAAATGTCATATCTTGTATACACTTTTTTTTCATCTTATTTTTGGTTATACTCAGTGGAGGAGTCGGCCAAATTTTTTAAGTAATGTCAAATTTTAAGTAGTACCAAATTTTATTTTTAGGTAATACTAAATTTTATTTTTAATCCTAATTAATTATATAAATATATATAATTCCTTCATCTACAAGTTGTTTTGTTTCCTTTTTTATTTTACAAATTTTTAAAAACTATTTTTCTTACATATCATACCCTTTTTTATTTTGTAAAAAACAATTACTTGGCATATAAGTTATTGCTTCTAAAGCATATATGCAGATAAACTTACTACAAGATCATAGATAACTTGATTCTCATAATCAACTAGCATATTGAACATCTTATGCAAGAGAAAAATTCTAACAATATTAGTCGACATAATTAGACACAACCAATTTTGTTTCAATATTTCTTTAAGTGAAAAATTTCTTGAAACTATAAATGAGTTTCTCCATTGTTAAGTCGCTTCTCAACATTCTAAGACAAAATATATCACATATATTTTTCTAAGACATGATGTATCACATTCACTTAAAACTACCTGGTTGTGAGGTTGATCTTATTACTATCTACAAATTAAATTTAATACTCCCTCGGGTAGTCAAGATGTTTAGTATAAAAAATAATTTCAAAATACACATCTCATGCTATATTAATTAATTATAAGTACCGTGTTTGTTAGGCCGTCCCTTATTATTAATTAAATAAATAACTTGTATCACATGCTTTTATTTTAAGCTATAAGTCTTCTGATTGTCAGGTTGTTCCTTGTAATAATAATGATTTTAGTCACATACTCCAATTTATTTTTCAAATTATAAGCCTCTTGTTAGTCAAGTCATTCCATGTAATAAAATATATTAAAATAGTTTGCATTATATGCTCCAATTTATTTTTAAATTACAATTTTTTTTAATCAAGTTGTTCCTTGTAATAATTGTATGCTCCAATTTATTTTTAAAACCACAAGTTCCTTAATATTTTGATTGTTCCTTATAATTAAACAATTTAAAATATAAAACAAATTGAAGAATATATTAGCATATAGTAAAACACATATTATAATAACCAAGGTTTTCTAAAAAAAAAAAAAAATCTGGCATCATTAGCGTGAGAATGCAGCTGAAGATCATTTCTCTCTGGAATCTCGCGCGGTTAGCGCCAGAAATGCACAAAAAGCCATTTTTTTCACTGGAATTTGGCGCCAATAGCGAACGCTGATAGGGCCACTATAAAAGGCCATTTTCGCAATTTTCTGGCCAAAAACTCAATTTCTTCTTCCTCCTAGTGAATTCCACCATTGATAAACCTTGAGAGCTTCATAATCTTTCATTCCTTGACCAAAACCTTTAGCTTCAAACATGAAACTTGAAGGGAATCATCCTATGAACTAGAATCCTTCATCACTTTTCTCTAAAAATCATCAAACGGAGAGATCATTTTCTCTAGAGAACTTCACAAAACTTGAGTTTGACGGGGAAAGGAGGCGATCCACGGACACCCAAACTTGGAGAAGTTGTCCTCTAACCTTCCTTATTGTTTTAGAGGTAAGAAACACAAATTCTACCGTTTATTTGAGAATTTGTTCTTGAGGTGAATAGTGACCCTTTTGAGTTAGAGCTGAAATTAGGTTTAAGTCCTTTGGAAAAATATGCTTATGAGGTTGTTGTGATGAAGGATTAGCCTTGAAATATGATTTTTATGGACTTTGGAATTTGGCTCTGAGAAATATATGTGTAGGAAGAATGTTGGTTAAATTGGTGATTGTATGACATGCATGAGCCTTGATGCTTGTACAATATGTGCTCTGGAGGCTATATAAACGGTGAAATTGTGTTGAAATAACCGTTTTAGCCATATTGTTAATCTTTGAGTTTTGACTTAAATAGAGTCTTGAACCCTTTGAATTGGCTTATGCAGAGTCTTAGAGAGACTCTAGCACCTTTGTTAGGCTGAGATAGATCCTGGTGGGGGTCTGTAAGTCATCAGTTAGGTGACTAGCCTTAGAAGCTTGAGATGGGATACTAAGGGGTTATTATGAAAGAGAATAATGTTTCTTTCCTTTCTAACGGTTAAGAACCGTTATTATGTACTTAATGCCTTGTAAGGTTAGGTTGGTTATTGATTTTGTTTGTGTGCCTTTAGGGCGTGACACTGAGGGTATCAGTGGCATAGATCACAGTTCTGGGATTGGACAGCAGAGCACTGCGTTGCCAGGTAAGCTCTTTGCTCTTAAAGAGTGTTTCCCACTGCCTGTGTTCCACTATACTTCGAGGGAGTGATGGTTGCATACATGATGCATGTGCATTGAATTGGTTGTTACAGTTTTCCTCATGATAATATGTATGCATGATTCTATGCTTTGTGTGTATGGTTACTTTTCGGATAGATCTGCTGGCCAGTTAGATAGATATGAACCTCCCTAGGAGTAGAGTGTAACACCCCGTGTGCACCCAGTGTATTATCATTGTAATTATATCATATTAGCGCTTAATCACTTAATTAAAAACTTTGCAGAAGCATAAATCAAAACCGTATCTCTTAATTACATTATGTATGGAATCTCAACATCTCATCTCAAAACAACACAAGCCCCTGCCGATCCAGATCACACAACATAACCATAGGCAAATGTAAACAAATATCTCAACAGATATAAACAGGAGGAAACATCATTACATAACATAAACTGGTTATGTACAATACATCATCTGACACTCAAAGTGTCTATACAAAAGAATAAGCATCCGAGTGCTTTCTGATCTCAGAGATCCTTCCTCACACGAGGGCATACATAGTTATACATAACAAAAGAATACATGTGTGCACACACACATCTTCCCTCTACAGGGGTACAAAACATCAAAAGCTAAGCCTCCAAGCTCTCCTTGCTGCCATATGGCCAAGCAGATCCTGTCTCTACTGGAGCCTCCCGCCCTGAGACCGCTCTTCTCTGCCAGAAGAGTCACCTGAAATAACATAAGCCCCACACGAGGTGAGATATACATCTCAGTAAGCTCAGGGTCCTTGGAGGCATCTCCTCCACCTTGGCTCACTTTCCATGACACAAGTCATCAAGCATCACAACCACACTGGCCTTCCGGCCCGGCCTCCCGACCCTCATAATAATACAAGCAAGTCATCTAGCTCTAATGTAAGGTGGATCCAATCAACACCAAACCTCAGTGTGAAACCGGAATTCACACCCGTGCCATCCCATCGGGAGCTACCCCTTACGCATGGACGCAGGTATATGGTACCTCCGAGAATAGGCAATCAACCGCAACAGGACACACCTATCTCTTGGTCTTAAGGGATCATCATCACCCTGGGATCTCATCAACCATGAGCAAACCAAACTAGGAGGTGCGCTCTACTCCTAGGGAGGTCCATATCTATCTAACTGGCCAGAAGATCTAACAACAGGTATCATACACATACAAGCACAGATACAAGCATATATCATTATGAGTATGCAACATCTATTAATGCATGTATCATAAATGCAACCATCACTCCCTCGGAGTATGGTGGAACACAGCAAGTGGGAAATTCCCCAAGGGACCAAGAACTTACCTGGCAAAGCCGAGCTCTGCAGTTCTTTTCCTGCTCTGTGGCACCCACCACCGACACCTGCGGTGTCACGCCCTATACAAGGCATACAATCACATATCAACATCAATACAGCCATATCAGGCATAAACATATCAATGGTTCTCAACCGGCACAATGAAAGGAACCGCAGTCCTTTCCAAAACCACAAGTCCGCTAACTTAAGGTTTATCAAGGCTTATCACTCACAAGCCATCTCATAGACCCTCAATGGTCTAGCTTGGCCTAGCCAAAGCACTAGTGTCTTCACACGACATCGGTAAAGGCCGATACATAGAGCTCAAAGCTCATCACAGCCCAATTCCTCAGAATTCACATAGGGCTTGAACGGTCCATATCACACACACAAGGCACCGTTCACATGGCCTCTCAAGCACATCAAACCATATATCAAGGCTCTTGCACGTCACAACATAGCCAAGCAACTCAGCATACTACTAAACATGCATTGCATAGAGCCAAGAATCAAAGTTCACCAAACTAACATTTGAGAGCTAATCCTTCACCCTCACAACATTCTAAACACATGTTTCTAAAGGACCCAAGGCTAATATTAGCTCTATCACAAGTGGGTCACTATTCACCCAAAACCCCAACTCACAAATCAAACGGGGAATCTCGAGTTTCTTACCTCAATGACGACAAGGAAGGCCCAAGGACGACTCCCCCTAGCCCGGGTATCCACGAATCGCCGCCGTTCCTCGCCGAACTCGAGTTCTAAGAACTTCCCTTGAGAAAGGGATTCTTTGATTTGGGGGTTTTCAAGGAAAATTGATGAAGGATTCAAGCTCACAAAGTGTTTCTAGCAAGATATGTGTTTAAAGGAAGCAGTTTGGTGAACTAGGGTGAAGAGATGAAGCTTGGAAGCTCCAACAATGGAGGTAGGTCGTTGGAGGAAGAAGAAGAAGCTTTTTGGGGCCAAAAACTCGAAAATGACCCTTTTATAGTGGTCCTGTCAGAGGTCCCGCGCGACTCACGCCACCTCTGACGCTAACCGTGTCAACCTCCAGTGCATTTGGCACGACTGGCGCCACTCTGGCGCCAACCTCCAGTGCATATGGCGCGACTGGCGCCACTCTGGTGCGATCCGCGCCAACCTCCAGACTTGCAACCTCAAGTGTATCTGGCGCGACTGGCGCTACTCTGGCGCGATCCACGCCAACCACCAGTGTAGCTGGCGCGACTGGCGCCACTATGGCGCGATCCGCGCCAACCTCCAGAGAGAATTGGCCTTATAAAGCAATACTGACGCTAACCGCGCCAGTATGGCGCTACTTACGCAAACTCCCAGACCTATGGCGCTACTCGCGCCACAATGGCGCGACTCGCGCCAACTCCCAGGGTCATTATATAGAGCGCAACTCCTAGTTTAGTTTGCTCACGTAAAGGGTGAGTATGATCCCTTAAGACCAAGAGATAGGTGATCCCGTCGCGGTTAAAGCCTATTCTCGAAGGTGCCATATACGTGCATCCATGTGTAAAGGGGTAGCTCCCGATAGGATGGCACGGGTGTGAGTTCCGGCCTCACACTGGGGACTGAGAGTCCCAGATGCTGATGATGATGCATCTTGTGGTGGACGTAGTACCGCGGATATACATTAGAGCTAGAGGATGACTATGTATTGTTGTGAGGGCCAAGAGGCCTGATGATTGTGATGCCTTTGATGTTGTGTATCATGGAAGTGAGCTAGGGGGAAGGAGAAGCCTCCAAGAGCCCTGAGCTTGTTGAGATTGTATCTCACCCCTGTTGGGGATGTTGTTTTACAGGTGATGCTTCTGACAGAGATGATAGTTCCCAAGGCGAGAGGCCCCAATAGGGATAGTCACTATATAGCTGCTTGGCCAGTATTTTGAGAGCATTGTGGCTCATTACTTTTTGTATATGATATTGTTTTGTACCCCTGTGAGGGAAGATATGTGTGTGCATATATTTTAAGTCCTGTACGGATGATGTTATGATTTTCTGTATTTTTATACCCTCGTGTGAGGAAGTGATCTGTGAGATTGTGACACTTGGTGCTTATTCTTTGGTATAGACACAGTGAGTGTCTTTGATGATGTATATGTATATACATGTGGTTTATTCTCCTGATTTATCTGTATAGATATTATTGATGTATCTGTCGTTATTTATGTTATTTGGATTGATGAGGCTGACTATATTGTATTGGAATTCGTATATTTAATTGAGGTTACGTACCATACATAATGAATCAAGATATATGATTTTGAAATCGCTTCTGTGGGTTTTTAATTATATTAGTTACCGCGCAAATCTGATTAAGTAATTGTTAATACACCTGATGCATACGGGGTGTTACACATATCATCATATTTACATTTGTGCTCGTCCACTCGCGTATTTATGTTAGAAACTACCCCCAAGTACAGTCATTTTTATTTATCTCCATTATTATTTTTCCCCTTGTGGTGTGTGTGCAGTTTCCAATTATATTTTCCAAAACTTCTCTCTCTTTCTCTTTCATTATATGTCTTCAAATCATGTTTATCTACCTGTCATCCATGGATTTCTTCTAACTCAGTGCACCACACTACAACAATACGTTCTCAATATTAGGTATAATTCTTCTCTTTTTCTCCTTCTTCCATTTATCCATACTATTTCTACGACTACTTTCTTGAAACTCTATTTCTCACTACCATCTACTGTATGTAACCTTTTAGTTTTGTCTCTCCCATCTCAATGAAAAAGGCATTTTCATTTTTCACATTACCGGCGTGCTACTCCAAATCTGTCAAGGTGCCAAATTTCAGATCAAGTACTTGCTTTTCCTTAAAACTTAATCTCACTTGTTTTATTTGTATTTCAAATTTAAAATTTCAAATCAGTCAAGGTGAGTTATTTTTGTTTTTATTTCTCATACATTATCCGTTTGCACTCATTAATTCATATTGTAGTCAGGTTAAAGTTTTAATTATTTTTATTTTCATTTTTGAATTAATGAGAAATGTCTCTTTGATAGGTCAAATTTCTTCATTAAAAAAATGAAATGATATATAAATAAAACTAATTTATCAACATCAACACATCAACAACACCTTTAACCCAAGTTAATTGAGTTAAGTGGTAGATGAACTCAATGATAGATACTAGAAGGTTGAAAAAAAAAAGTAAAAGCAAGAAGGGGGAAATAAGGAGGTGAGAGATGAAGAGAAAAATGACTAAAAAAAGATCATATGCAACATATAGATAACAACGGGTCTAACCCTCCACCAAGCTTATAACTTTTCTCCATTCCGTCTTAAGATATACTGTCTGTCAATCTATATCTTACTCCATTAAGTCTTATTTAACTACCTTTCCCCAGGTAAGTTTCGATCTACTTCTACCTCTCTTTGTGTTGAGCTCTTGGTAACAAACTCTTGCTCTTACGGGAGCATCCAGTGGTCGTCTCATAACGTGTCCAAACCACCTCAATCTATGCTCCTTCATCTTTTCACATACCGATACCATTGATACCTTTCGTCGAATATCCCCATTTCTTATCTTATCAATCTTCGTATATCCACACATCCACCTTAACATTCTCATTTCTGCTACCCCTATTTTATGTTCATGTTGCCTATGTGTTGGCCAACATTCTGTTCCATATAGCATTGCCGGTTTTACAGCTGTTCTATAGAATTTTCCTTTTAGCTTAAGGGGAATTTTGTGATCACATAGAAGTTTTGATGCATTCCGTCATTTCATCCACCCTGTTCTAATTCTATGATTTACATCCTCATCAATCTCACCACCTTTATGTAATATTGATCCCAAGTATCTCAAAATATCTGTTTTGGGTACCTCTTGACCAAGTAGATGCACTATGTCTTGATCACCATCTCTTACCCGCGAAAACTCACACTTCATATACTCTGCCCTGCTCTTGCTTATCATGAATCCTTTAGACTCCAAAGTATTTCTCCATAATTTCAATTTCCTATTAACACCATCTTTGGTCTCATCAATAAGCTCGATATCATCTGCAAAAAGCATACACCATGACACTTCCTCTTGAATATCTTTTGTTAGTTCATCCATCACTAAGGCAAATAGATAAGGACTAAGAGTTGAACCTTAGTGAACACCTACCGTGATAGGAAAATACCTTGAAGTTCCATTACAAGCTTTCACACATGTGGTAGCCCCATCATATATATCCTTAATTGCATTAACATACTTTAATGCTACATTTTTCTTCTCAAGAGTCCACCATAAGACTTCTCTTGGGACTCTATCACATGCTTTATCAAGATTTATGAACATCATATGTAAATGTTTCTTCTTTTCCCTATACCTTTCCATTAATTTTTTCATCAAGAAGATAGCTTTCATGGTACATCTTCTTGGCATAAATCCAAATTGATTTACGGAAACCTCGGTCTCCTTCCTTAGGCGATGTTCGATCTCTCTCTCCCGCAACTTCATAGTATGGCTCATGAGCTTGATACCTCTATAGTTTGAACAATTCTGCATATCTCCATTGTTTTTGTAAATAGGCACAAACATACTTTTCCTCCAAGCATCATGCATCTTATTTGTTTGAAGAATCCCATTAAAAAGATTGGTCAACCATTTTATTGCCACATCTCCCAAGTCTTTTCACACTTCAATAGGGACGTCATCAGGTCCCAAAACTTTATTATTCTTCATCCTCTTTAAGGCCTCCTTAACTTGATGTGTATTAATTCTGCGAACAAATCTTCTATTCAAATCATCAAAAACGTCCTCCAAATCCACCTCACTCTTGTCTCCATTCCCATTAAAAAGTTTTTTAAAGTAGTTTAGCCATCTTTCACTTACATCTTCATCACTTACCAAAAGTTTTTTATTTTCATATTTGATACATCTAACTTAGGTGAAGTCTTTAATCTTCTTATCCCTCATTTTTGCAAGTTTGTAAATACATTTCTCTCCATCCTTGCTCCCAAGATTTTTATACAAATCGTCAAAACTTTGCCTCTAGCTTCCTGCATTGCTTTCATTGCATTTTTTTCTCCCTACTCTAAACTTTTGCAAATTCTCATCATTGAGACATTTATGCAAAGATCTAAAACATTCATTCTTCTGTTTAATAGTCTCTTACACCTCTCCATTCCACCACCATGTTTCCTTAATAAGAACTTTGTTTCATTTTCTTTCACCTAGCATCTTCCTTCCCACATTTTGAGCACACATAGTCATCTTATTCCATATTTCATTAGCTTCTCCAATAAACTTTTATGGTCCTTCATGCAACATGTTTTTCTTAAACTTTATTTGTTTCTCCTCCTTTAGCTTCCATCATTTTATTCTTGGGTTTTGAGCCTTCTTCCTCAAATTAAGAACTTTGTTGAACCTAACATCTAGAACTACCAACTTATGTTGTGTCGTCACACATTCTTGATTGTAGACCTTGTAGTCAATACACAAATTCCTATCTTTCCATCTAACCATAAAGAAATCAATTTAACTACTATTTTGACCAATATGATACGTGATAAGATGATACTCCCTTTTCCAGAAAAAAGTGTTTGCTAATATCAAATTATAGGCTAATGCAATATTCAATATGTAGGAAAAAAAAACAAAATCATAAAATTCAGCATATTCTTTCCATTCAAATCACTTCTTTTCTTTATGCGCAACGAGATTTAAAAAAATTCAATAGCCGATCCAGTTAGTCCATCAAATCGAAATTGTAATTGGCCCAACGCTGACGCCATTCTCTTGGCGTTAAACTGGATTCAATTGATAAACTCAGCCCATCTTGTAGACATTTTTTTCCTTCTGAGTTGATCGTTAACACGAACATTCATAACATTGGCCTACACCCACTATCCTATTCATTGACACACACACTATTCAGCTATCCATTATTATTCAATAAATAAAATTTAAATTAAGCTACAACACTCATTACAAATTGGAAACAATATCCCAAATGTGCAGGAGCAGGTTTGAACCTTGAGACTTGGAAACTTAAAACAGGCTATTACACCAAGGTTTTTCACTTAATATAATTATGACAAAAGAAAATTCAATTACTCCAAAAATAACTCTAAAAAAAATATTTTTCATTCTCATCATTTTTATTTTCTACAAGGAATAAACATGTCTGATTGCATGATTTTTAATTCAGGAAAAAGGAGTAGTAGAAAATTATTAGAAGAAATCATCATATAATAAATAATATCCAGTTTTTCCAAATTTTGTAGATTAACTATAATGATTTTTATATATTTGTGTATTGTTCATATAATCCAGTTTTGTAGTATTTTCTATCTACGATTTGTCATTCATTGAGCAGAATGCAGAAGAAAAGGGTTCTAAAGTTGCTAAGTTTTTCCCTGACTTTAAAAAATGATTATTCATCTAGATTTCTTTTGTTGGTAGGATGTGAATCATGTTATGATTTTTAACATATTATATTCATTAATTTCTAGACGTTGTAAGTTGTAACAATGTTGAATTCTGTAGTAACAGAGAAATTTGGTATTGTTAATGTGATAGTTCTTAAACTAACTTTTATTTTGTTTTTTTTTTCTTTTCTCTTATTATTTTGTCATTCTGTAAATAAAAAAATTGGAATATTTTTATATTATTTTATTTTCTCTTTTTTTTCTATTATTAGAAAATACTGTTTCATATTTTCCCCCAAAATTAGTTTTAAATTAAAAACTAAAAAATAATAACACAAATATATACACGTACCTGGACGATTTTGTTACATGTATTGTAACATGCATCAAAAATTAATTTATCAATTGTTAATGTCTTTTTCCTATTTTTCCCTTAATTTTATATGCTACGATAACCATGTTTAATTATATGCTTTCTTTCCTTTTCTAACCAAATTATTAATTAAAATATTTAATATAATATTTTGATTTATTTTGTTTAAGCTTTGTATTAAATTATTTGAAACAATAAAAAAATGACCTTTTATTATTTTCATTCTGTCTCTTTCAAAAATAGTTATTAATTAAATATACTAAAAGTAAAAGCATAAATGAATAATAGAGGCATAAGATTATAAAACATTAAACTAAAATTAATACACACATCATCAATACATAATAAGGATAATCATTATCATATGTTGATTTTAATGAAATAAAAGTATTATAGCACAATAAAAATGCGACCACATAAACATAGGCATGGCAGCGAGACTCGAACCTGTGGATACCCGCCCGAATCCGCCCCAATTTTAACAGAGAAAAATCGAGTTTATCGGGTTTCGGTTTGGATTCGATTTTCCCTTATAGTCAAAAGCGGGGGCGGGTATGGGATTACTACATGCCCCGCATCTGCCCCCCCGTAATAAATAATATTAAAAAACTATTTTCTAATTTTTTTAATTGAATTGATTGATTTTATTTTGTAATTTTTAAATTATGATCTCATATTTTAAATGTGATTTTTTATTATTTTTTGTTACGTAATTAGTTTTTTGTCCAATTTTTCAATAAAAAAGCTATATTTTTTTTTAAAAAAATTTAATCAAATAGCGGGGACGGGGCGAGGGAAAATCTGACCCCCAACGGGAGTAGATATAGGGATGAGTTTTAAAACCCGACAGGGTTCGGGGACGGGGGCGGGGGCGGGGAGTGATTTTTGAGTCGAGGGCGAGGATGAGAAATGTAATACCCGCCTTCGTCCCGTTATCATGCCTACATAAACATATGACAATGTCTGTACTTTTAATAATAATAATAATAATAATAATAATAATAATAATAGCATATAAGATGAAAAATACATACAAAACTATATATAAAATTAATTTAAATATAACCAACAACTCAAAATGTTTTGATCTTACATCGCATGTTGAAATGAAGTCAAAATCAAATCAATGACTATTTTCAAAATTAAATTTTTATATGATGACTCAAAATGTTGAACTCAGAAAAAATGAAATTAACATTTGTTATATATTTCAAGTTTTAAGTTTTTATTTGATTGCTCAAAATGGTCAATATCAAAGGTTAGTGTATGAAATTAAAGTTTTGATCCAAAGAATTTCAAAACTTCAATTGAAATTTACTAAAATATATTTTGGCTTTTAATCCTTAAAAATGGCTTAAATATTTTTCGGTCTTTGCATTCTAACATTTTTTTCATTTTCATTCCTGCATTTTTTTTATTTTAGTCCTTACAAAATGACAAAATGTGCTTGTTTTATTTTTCGTCCTTAAAGTGTTAATTATAGTGCTTTAAATAGTAATAAAATGTTTTAAAATGTGAAAAAATATTATTTAAAATATTTTAAGGATGGAAAATAAAAGATACATTTTGTAATAATCGAAACAATTTTTTAAAGGAATGAAAATAAAAAAAATGATAAAAATTACAAGGACAAAAAATGCATTTAAACCTAAAAAATATTGATTGGTTAATGTTCACGATTTTTTTCCTGTCATAACTTTGAAAATTTAAAATTTGAGCATTTTTAAAGTATTTGTAATCAACTAAGAATGTGTTAGATGAGGAATTTAAGTACGGAAAATAATTTTTAAAAGGATTTAAACTTAAGCAATTTTGAAAGTGTTTGAATGCATTGTTACATAAGTATTTATAAAATGTTTTCTCACTTTAAAATATAAAAAAATCAAATCATGATTAAAAATAATTAAAATTTTTGAAAACTAACTAAATAATAAATACACTAACAATATATATATATATAACAAAGTATTAAAAATAAAAATTACTAGTCACAATTAACCATTTTTAGTTTTTTAAAACAAAGTTTAAGTATCGTAAATTTAAAAATTATGTGACACACACAAAAAAAAAAAAAAGAAATCACTGCGCATGTATCAATAATATTAAAATTAAAATATTTTTTTTTTAACAAAAGCAAAACATTTATTATTAATATCAGGCATAGCAGGCACAGGAAGTACCAAACTGTCCCCCAATCAACGGTACATGAAAAAAAAACAAAGAAATGTAAAACTTAGCTCAGCATCCTCAATATAAGCTTCTTTTTTTTTTTTTTTTTTTTTTTAATAAAGAGCATCCTGAATATGAGCTTTAAATTAAGAGTGTGTTTGGATGATAAATTTAAAGTAAGAAAAGTAAATTTTAAAGGAATTTTAAATTTTTTTATTATGAAATATACTGTTTGAATGTTTTATTTTATTTAAAGAATCATATAGAATTTTAAAAAGGGAATTTTAATAAACTAAAAACGTGGAACTGTAACTCTGTAAGTACCGTTTACAAATAGAGAATTATAAAATTCTGTCACTTGAACACGGCCTCTCTCTCTCTCTCTCTCGAACGCTCTTACTCGCTCTCGCCGCGCTATTCGTTCTCGTTTGTTCGCTTGCTCTCGGTCGCTCGTTCTCGCTGTTTCGTTCGTCTCTCTCACTCGAACTCTCTTTCTCTCTTGTTCATTTCTTTTTCTTAGGGTTTGATTGGGGTTCTTCCTAGGTTTTGATTTAGGTTTAATTCGCAATGTTCCTCACTCTTTCTCTGGTTCTTTTTCTCTCTTTCCTCTGGTTCTTTTTCTCTCTTTCCTTGCTCTCAGGTTATTGTGAATTATATCCCTGACTATTTTTTTCTTAATTAATTGTGTAGATTCAACTTATTCTGTTTTGTGTTTCAGTGGAATAGGTGTGCAGAATTAATTTACTGGTAATTTTTAAAATTTCATGGTATTATTTATTGTCTTGTAGATGAATCCCCATTTCTACATTTTTGAAGTAATTGTTGTGCTGCTGAAATGGGGATATAAATGGAGAATTACATTGAAATGCCAAGAGGCACTGAGCCTATGATAACTTACATTGTCTTGTCTCACTACCTTGTGCTTTCCTTTCTGTCTTTAATTTCATAGCTTTATTTAGTGCAGTGATTGGGTATAATTGTTGCATGTTTTATGACAATAATGTACACTTAAAAATTTATTTGATTTTTTATCATATCTTGGAACTTGGATGCTTAATTTTGCTATACTTGGTTGAACTTGTGTTGGTCAAGGGTGGTTTTGTTCTTGCTCTAACTCATGCTTCTTTATTCAATTATCTCTTGTAATAGTAGCTATGTGCATCAGATGATAGAAAACTCTAGGGTTTTATGTATACAAAATCACAACTGTAGTTAGTTAGTTATTTGAATATGTAGGATGGTAGTTATGTTTGTCTCGAAGTTTGCAAGGGATAAGAACAAACAAGCAGGGAGGAGTCCATTTATTTAAAAATCTGTTTTGCTACTAGGAGCAGAGTTGAATTGAAGTTCATTATAAATGGATGTAGGTTCTGATTATATTAAGTATATTAAGTATACTAAGTGGTGATGGTTTTGCTAGTGTCGGGAGTGTGGTTATTCTTGTTAAAGGACCATCGTGGACCTTTAACATCTGGATTATGAAAACTGAAAAGGCTAAATGATAGTAGCAGTTTTCTGTTTTCATATGTTTTGGTTATTTGATTCGTGTTAAGATAAATCATATACATCATATGAATTGGTTCATGGACCTAGCACCAATTTAAATTTTTGTATTTTCTGCAAAATGTGATAGATATCCTTGGTGTGGCAGTATGGTCTATGGCTCATGAATTATTTTTTATTCATGTTTGAGCACTTCTTCGTTCTCCTACCATTGAAAGTGTCTTCTTAATTCTGGTAGAAGCAATTTCACATTTCATTTTGTCAACAAACCAATTTCATGGCTTGCTTGGAACACTTTGCTCTGCTGAACTTTTGCCCATGTTGTTTTCTCGTATAAGTCCACCCAGTAATTATGTGGATCATCCATTTGTTATACTTTCTTCCTTACACTCTTATAATGGCGGCCTCCAGTATGCACCACTTTCTCATCATCCATTTCAAGCTTCTTAATAACCAATAATCACAAGCGAAATATTGGCTTCTAGAGTCACAAGTAACAAAGGTTATAGAAAAGTGAGTCATAGGCATAAATATATGCTAGAAAAGCCTTTTGATACAAATTCAGTAACAAATGGATTTTGCTCAAACATAGTTTTATAGATGTTGAACCTCGGCAAAAGGGTGACTATGAGTTCATGACAAAATACTCATGTTGCTAACAAATTATAGACTTTGTTCTCTAAGAAAGAGAGGGGGAAAAACTCATAAAAACTAATCTACTAATATCATATTTTTTTAAGAATCAAGTGGACTTACTCTTTAGAGGATCAAGAGAACGATATGTTTTCAATTAAGATTAGAAGAATTCTCTAAATTATTGTAAAATGGTTTAGTAACAAAACATGGTGATACACATTTGAGCAATTTACTGAATATACACGTCCTAAGGCCTATATTGGAAGTCCATGAGTTCAGACTTGAAGTTCATGTTCATCTTAGTTTGTGTACGAGATCATAGACTGTGATTGAATTTTAAATCACAACCTTTCTTCTCCATAGCCTAAATAGATTTTATTAGCTGATAGGTCAAATTGGATACGGGTTATAACTTATAAGCTATTCATGATAACATGAATAATATGTGTAAAAGAAAAGTTATGGAAAATATATAAAAATGCGATGTAGTATTTCTAAGTTTTT
>PYAF01000552.1:1004619-1023381 GCA_007407185.1 Glycine tomentella
AATATAATAATTTTTTAAAAAATTTAAAACCTTACTCTTAATGACTAAATTATGGTAATTTTATTAATTGGTATATTTTAATAAAATGAAATTTTAATTTTAATTTTTATTAAAATATTTTAATTTTAAATAAAAATAATAAATTTTTGAAATTATTTTATAAATTAAATTATTAAATTATATATTTGTAAAATATTAAAATAATTTTAATAATTAATGGTATGAACTGTCATTATGTTAAAATTAAATGTTTTATTAAATTATACTTTTTTAAAATTTAATAACAAAAAGTTTAATTGTAACAATTATAAATCGTCAATCAAAGCTGCTAGTATTTGTGATCTAACAGTGTTACTGTCAATTAAACTAATAGGACAAAATTACATTGATTTTGAAAGTTAAAGGATGCAATTGAATAAATTAAATTATAGATTTAACATTTTTTATCAATAAAATCTGAATCAGGATCATGGGCTAATATTGTGCAACCCATATCGGTGAATACCCGGCCCATTTGAATTCCAACAGCTACTCTCTAACGAATAAATTTTCTCCATTTTAACGATCCTCACCCCACCATGAATTTCAAAACACATCGTTCTTTCATTCTTCTGCTTCCATTTATTGTCCATCTTATTCTCTTGCGCCACGGTTTTATAGCTTCGTTATCTTTTGTATTTATATGCACGGCTTCATTTTCTTTTTATTCATGTATGCATTATTTTTAATTTTAGTAATTGTAAATTATGTTTATTTTATTTTTTGTCTTTATAGTTCTGATAAATATTTCTTTCACGGTTCAAAGTATTTCTAAAGCATATTTTAAAGACAAAAAATAAGGTAAACATAATTTACAAGTATTAAAATAAAAAATAATTTTGTTAATTACAAAAAGCGAAGAATACTAAATGATAAGAAATAAAAAAAATTTAAATCTTTTTTGGATTAAGACACAAAAAGCATGTGAACTATCCCTGAAACCCACAGTCAATATTGTTTAACCCGCAAGTTAAACGGGGTGAGCTAACAAACCCACAATTAGAAGGACACGAAAAATTGAACCCATATATAATGTGGGTTGCTAGTTATGTAGGCAATATGTGTACCCAAGTCCAAATGCTCAACTCTTGCCATAGGTGATGATGTGATAGTGGTTTAAGGTTGTCACCATGCATTAGATCTGTAGTAGAAATTTGGAGAGAGAAAAGGTCAGAGTGTCACTTTCATAAAGTCTCCAAATCGTCTAGATCACTTAAATAAGTTTTTAAATTAAGTCATCAAAAGAGACGGATTCTAGCATGCGTGAGGCAAATAAGTTTCTTATCTTACGAAACTAAGGAGGACCGTTAGATTTGCATCTTCGCTTTTCATCTTGCCCCAGAATCGGTACCCTCGATTTTTTTTATTAAGTTAGGCACAGTACATCTCTATGTTACACCTTGTTGAATGCACCCTATGTTGCACAGGGTTTTAGCGTGTTTGTGTCAGATTCCAATGTTGACCATATTCGTTGTGTCTTCGAATGGAGGAAGCAACATTTTTCAACGAATAAAGGAAAATGAATAAAAAAATATAAAAAAATGAAATGAAATGTGCATCTTTCTTTAGTGAGACTGAGAGAGTATTTTCATTTGTTGGAATGCCATCGACGTGACACATAGACGTAGTGGTTGTCCCCAATAGTTGTCGGCAAAGCAGAACTTCCTGCAGGTACATCGACTATGATCAAGTGGTTACCACAGTCGGTAAGTGTGTGTTACAAAGATGATTATTTTGTTTGAATGCTACAATTTTGACCTTATTTTTGTTTTTTTGCCGAAACTGGTGATGATTGTCTAGATCCAACGCGTTTTTAGTTATTTCTGCTAATTGTTCAGATGTGTATATTGGCATTTAATTTTGTAGGTTAAGTTTGAGAATCAATGTGTTTGTGTTGAAAATGGTTAGTTTGTTCTATACTTGGTTGGATCTGGTGTTTCTTATAGATAGTTAATATTTTGGATATTGTAGTAGAAAACAAAATAGTGTGATGGAACATAAGTTATTTTGAGAGGTAAGTGTTTGTGTGAATGGTCAACGAAGAATGGTTTTGTATGCTGTTTTGTTTGACAAGTCAGAAATGCAATAGAAGATGTGGGTGAAAGCACAATTTTAGGAAGAAAAAAAAAGGATTGCAATTGTTTAGTAGGTAAAAATGTTGAATAATGGTCAATGTTGGATGGTTATATGATGATATGATGGTTGAGACAACCAGTAATGGAAACTGTTTGTGTATTTAAATGTCGTAATTGATAGCATGGTAGGCTGGATGATTTATTGAGGTACTATAGCATGTTGTATACGAGGAAGTAAAGAAGGTCCATAAAATTTTGCCACTAATTAACGAAGGGTGATAAATTGTTGGTTGTTAATCGTGTTTAGAGTTGGGTATAATTAACCATCATTTGTTTAATTGTTATTTTGACTTATTTATAGATTTTGGGTAACATAATGATAGATAATGATGTAAATAGCAGCATAAATAGATCAATGTTGGGGAATGTTGGTTTTGATGGAAATGTAGATGATGATGAACATATAACAGGGGAGGGTGAAGATGACGAGTATGATGAAGATGTTGATGACTCTGCTGACATAGAGAAGAGTATGCCGAATATGAACATGATGATGACGTTGTTAATCAAAACATGGTTTTTGATGAGTTGTCAGATTTATGTGAAGGGGATATGATAATTATAAATTCAATGGTTGATATTAGGGTGTATGAAATGCGACCAATTTCCATTGAAGATGTTGCGAGATTAAGTTTTTTTGATTTGGAAATAGCATATGAATTCTATTGCTGGTATGGTAGAATTGTCGGGGCCTCTGTTAGAAAGTACCATATCGTGAGAAATAAAAATGGAGAAATTGTGCAGCAGAGTTATGTTTGCTCATGAGTTGGTTTTAGAGCTGAGAAAAGGTTGAGTTTGGAAAAGAGGAAGCAATGATCGAAGAATATAACAAGGTGTGGTTGTGAGGTGATGTGTCGTGTGGATATTGATTTGCACAGTTGCAGATGGTATGTGTCAGTTTAGAACTTTGATCATAACCATGGTTTTTTGGAAGGTATACATTGTTCGTTGTTACCATTATATAGAAAAATGGGAGAGAGTGATGTCATGCAGGTTTATAATTTTAGAAAGGTTGGTATTAGACCCCCTCAGATTTATGTTGCATTTGCCAACGTTGTTGGTAGATATCACAAGGTAGGGTTAATAAGAAAGGATATTTATAATCAACAAGCTCGGATGAGGTAGCAGAAAACATCAGACGCTGCTGGTGCAGTAAAGTACCTAAGTCAATTATGTAAAAAAGATCCAATTATGGTTGTCAGCTACACAGTTGATGAAAGGGAAAGGCTACAACATTTGTTTTGGTGTGATACTGAGAGTCAAATGAACTACAAGGTGGTTGGTGATGTTGTTGCATTTGATGTGACCTATAAAAAAAATAAGTACTTATGTCCATTTGTGATTTTCTCGAGTGTTAACCACCATAACCAGACAATAGTTTTTGTTGTTGTTGTGGTTACAAATGAGACGGAGAACACGTACGTGTGGTTGTTGGAGCAGTTCCTAGAAGCCATGAATGGTAAAGCTCCTTCCTCTGTAATAACTGATGGAGATCTAGCTATGACGAATGCCATTAAAAGAGTGTTCTCGAATACTCATCACAGGTTATGTGCATGGCATTTAATGCACAATGCAACCAGCCATGTACTGGACAAAGGTGTGTTAAAATTGTTGAAGACTTTTATGCTTAGTGATATTGAGGTTGTCGAATTTGAAGAAAAATGGAGGGACATGGTTGCAAAGTATGATTTGGAAGATAACAATTGGATCACGTAATTGTATGGTAGGAGGAAAATATGGTCTCCTGGGCATATTAGAGGCAATTTTTTTGCTGGCATCCGCACAACATCACGTTGTGAAGCTTTTCATAGTCATGTTACAAAATATGTAGATTTGAAGTCCAATTTGACTGACTTTGTTGAACAATTTCAAAGATGTTTGACTTATTTCCGTCATAGGGAAATTGAGGCAGATTTTTTTTTCTTCTAATTACGTCAATGTTGAATTGGAGACTAATCTTAGGTCCCTTGAGACATCTGCTGCTACAGTGCTTACTAAGGAGTTATTTTTGCTTCTCAGGCCTACTCTTGCAAAGACAGTTAGGCTAAGGGTAGTTGATTGCAAGGAGATGACAATGTTTATCATTTTTACAGTTGTCAAGTATCGCAGTGATTTCATTTGACGAGTTTCTTATTGCCCATTATCAGCTAAATTGAGTTATTCTTGCTTGATAATGGAATCCATGGGTCTTCCGTGTGATCATATGGTTTGTGTTTTACTTTGTTTAAATATTACTTGTTTCCCTAAGTCATTGCTTGCTGATAGGTAATCGAAGTCTGCAAAGGACACAATAAAAGGAAAGTACCCAGATGCTTCTTTATATTGGGAATTTGAACATATTGGTAGATAGGCAACATTGTTGCACTTATCTAGAGAAGTTTGTGAGGCTGGTTATCGTCTCAAAGAAGACTTTGATGATGTTGTTGTGTTGTTTTCTAATGAGCTTGCAAGGTTAAAGTTGAAGAACAGCAACATAGTTGCTGATATTCCAATCCAGTCTGAAGTAGAAAATGAAACTACATTTAATGGAGTGTTGGATCTGTTGGATATAGGGGGAGCAACAAGAAGTATGAAGCTTTTGACTTAGAAGTGTTTTGAGCTTTTCACATGCCTTGGAGATTGAAATCCAAGTGTATGAGAAGCAAATTTATTGATCCTTGCATTTGCATACATATAATCATTTACATGCTTAAGAGTTTTTATCAAAGAATCAAAATTATTTCGAAAAAGATCTAAATGAGTAATGTTTTTGGAAAAATGTCATTTCACTGTTTTAATCGATTACCCAGAAGATTAATCGATTATTTAGTTCATGTTCAAAACTGGAAAAACTTTGATGAACAATTTAATCGATTACATCATGGACTAATCGATTATTTGGCTTGTGTTTAAAATTAGAAAAGCTTTAATGAATATATTAATCGATTACCAACAATTTATAATCGATTACATAGTGTAAATCAAAAGTAATACATTGCTGCTTTAATCGATTATCATTTACTGTAATCGATTACACAAGTTATCTTGAAAATCATGTTTTCACTAATTTAATCGATTACGATCATTCGTAATCGATTATATAGGCTATTTTGAAAAGGCTTACTTCATTGCCTTAATCGATTACCTAATATTGTAATCGATTACACAAGAGGCTTCTGTTATAAAACTTCACTGCATTAATCGATTACAACTCGGTTTAATCGATTATCTTGTTCGTTGTGAAAACTAGAATTCAGCCTTAAACACTTTAATGGATTAAGTGATAATTTAATCGATTACATGACTCGTTTTAATCGATTATTGGGCGTGTTTAATCAATTACAGGTTGTTACAAAACTCTATTATAAATAGAAAGAAGGCTTGACTTTAAACTTAGCTTGGATACTTCGAAATTTCTGAATACACACAAGCCTTCACAAAGTTCTAAAGTGATTTTCTGGGTTTACTTACTTCTTGTCCAACTCTTTAATATTCATGGGTATTGAATGATTTCTTGGGCAAGATATTTCTAAAGAGTAAATGAGAGCATGTTCTGAAAATCTGTTTCTGCATTCAACCTTGATTGGTAACTCATATGCATTCATATTCATTGGATCATCAGGTTGTTTCTCTCCTTAATATTTGAATGTAATTTTTTTTTTGTAATTTCTGTTATTTAATGCTATTGTAAAGGGTTCTTTGAAGCTTGTTCTAGAGTAGTGTTCTCTAGGAAAGAACAGAGTAGTGTTCTCTTGTTCTTGATCTTTAGGAGTCTAATAGGATTTTAGATTTCTATTCTTTATCTAGGGTTGATAAAGAGAGATTGTTATAAAGCTTGTAAGAACAAAATTTTATAATAGTAGAACTCTAATCTAGTGTTGATTAAAAGAAACTGGATGTTAAGAACAAAATTTTATACTAGTGGAACTCTAATCTAGTGTTGATTAAAAGAAACTAGATGTAGCTTCTCTTGAGAATTGAACCAGTATAAATTGCTTGTGTTAATTTTCTTATCTCTATCTCTTCAAGTAATCTTGTTCATTTGTACTTGGTGGTTTTATCATTACTCAACAAGTTCTGTTTTGAGCTATTGATTTCTTGTGCTGAGCAATTTGATTGATTAAAAACATTCTTGGTTTAAAAGTGATTAAGATCCTTTAACTCTGATTTTATAAATAATTTTTAAAAGACCAAGTTTAAACCAATTCACCCCCTCTCTTGGTTATTGTGGGTATTCCTATTGTTTTTAGGATCCTCCTGTTGTACGAGCAAAGGGGTGTGGTGAATCAATGAATGATGATTGTAACAGGCGTAAAAGGATACAAACATGTGGATTATGTGGAGCAACTGGTCATAATAGACGAAAGTGTACCGTTGCCTCTCAAAATGCACAAATGTTGCTCATGGGTTTCATATTCCTTCAACTCAGGAAACATACGATGCTCCTGGAGAGGCAGATAAGTATAATTATCATCTGGTATTCCATTACAATACTTCACGGTGGTTATTTTAATCTTTTATTATATTTAGTTGTGGATTTAACTAATTATTTGGTTAACATGTTTTGCCGTTTACCGAGAATCCAGCTTCATTTATTGCTTCTACCAGCCAAAAGGATGTGTGATTAAGGTTTGATGTTAATTTTTGTCAAATAGTAATCTTATTTTAAAGAACTTCAGAATTATATGACATAATGGTGAAATTGAGTTGGGTTTAATGGTAGCTGTGTTTGATTTACTGCAGCAATTGTGATTCTGTGTTATGTTCATCGTATTTATACTTATTGGATGGCAAACCATACAGCAAAGATCTATTGTTCACATTGTCCTATTGAGTTTGTTGTTGAGGCAACTATTGAGGTCATCAACTATGTTACTATGGTGGTGTTGTTCACCCAACTATTCAGGTCATGAAGTATGTTACTATCGTTGTGTGGTTGAAGGATAATATCAACCTTCAGTTTGTTATGTCCTGAACACCATTCCTCAAAATTATCCATGTAACAAAATTTGCAAAATCTGGTAGCTTTGGATTATGACAAACGACACTCATTGTTGTTTTTATGGTCTATCGGATTACTAAATGTTGTTACACATGCTTGTGTTTAATTACATACGTTTTATTGGTAATGTTACTATTGTATGATGTTTTCAGTTATTTAGTTTTTATACCCCTTTTATATATATATATATATATATATATATATATATATATATATTGTAATGAAAGTGAGTTACAGGAAGAGTAAAAATAAAAACCAATGTAACACCCCGTAGGCCTCCGGTGTATTAGCATTTATAATATCAGATTAGCGCTTAAAACTTTATTTAAATCATTGCGGAAGCGAATCGTACCGTATTTCTTGATTACATTATGTATGGAATAAATAAAACACATCACACAACATTATAATATCAAGCCCCTGCTGATCCAGTATAACACAAACATACAAAGTCATAGGCAGATATACAAGAAATCTCAACAAATATAATCAAGAGGAATCATCAACATATACATAACAACATCAGTTCTGTACATATTTACATCCGAGTCAAAACCACACCTGTGGTTATACAAAAGAATATGTATAGAACAACATGTGTGCACACACACCATATCCCTACACAGGGAACATAATCAGGTCTCAACCAAAAGAACTCTACTGCTTTTCTACTGCAACCCATAAACATGTCAGCACACACTACTAGGGCCTCCTGCCCTGTGGCCGCTCCTCTCAGCTAGAAGAGTCACCTGAAAAACAACAATCCCACACGGGGTGAGATAAACATCTCACTAAACCCAGGGTTCTGGGAGATCCTCTCTTTCCCTGGTTCAGCTCCAAACACATAAGACATCAAGCCATAATCATAGCCCTAGGACATCATCCTAGTTCTCGTAACCCAATCATAACACAAGTGTCAATCCAATAGACACTTCCAACATCAGAGAGGCACCGCCTCATGAAACTATATAAAACATTGCCTGAGAAACTACTCAGGACTTCACTCATCTAGATATGGCTCTTCTAAGAGACTATCATCCCCTCAGAATATCTTCTCTTAGAGATACAACATATCTGTATACAGTCTGGCCTGGGAAAGATCATCTGTCAAGGGCACTCAATTCCCAGGGCTTCCACACTCTTTCTACCTGAGGAAGATCATCCACTCGACACTCATTCACTCAGGTTTCTAACACACTGCCTGAGGAAGATCATCCACACAGGGCACTCATTCCTCAGGCTTCTAGTCCCATGCCTGAAGGAGATCATCCACAAAGGGGCACTCTATCCTTCAGGACTTTTAATCCTCTGCCTGAGAGAGATCATCCATACAGGGCACTCATCCCTCAGGGCTTTTCCTCCAATGCTTGAGAGAGATCATCCATACAGGGCACTCATCCCTTAGGACTTCCAATTCCACGGTCTGAGGAAGATCATCCATATAGGGCACTCATTCCTCAGAACTACCAATTTCATTGTCTGAGGAAGATCATCCATATAGGGCACTCATCCCTCAGGACTTCATGGCACTTCCCAGAAAAGATCATCCACACGGGCACTCATTCCAAGGGAGTCCATAAACCTATTCTACTGGCCAGAGAATCTTACTTATCACGATACTATTCCAGTATCCACTTATCCTCAATTGCAGACCACTACCCTGGTCTTTATCTCATCAACAGACATAGAACACTATCACAGTGTTCACTAATCAAATGAGTCCAAAACCAATCACACCTGTGCCAACAGGTGTATCATCCCCGTAGCGCTATCTCAGTGTCTAGCATAGATCTATTCTCATATCAC
This sequence comes from Glycine tomentella, assembly GCA_007407185.1. Taxonomy (NCBI): domain Eukaryota; kingdom Viridiplantae; phylum Streptophyta; class Magnoliopsida; order Fabales; family Fabaceae; genus Glycine; species Glycine tomentella. The sequence goes on from PYAF01000552.1 coordinate 1,013,581, forward strand.
TATCTCAGTGTCTATAATCCATGCATTTTTATATAATCACATCCTAACACCATCACGGTGTTTAACTCTCATAATCATCAACAATAAGCCACAATGACATTTCCCTCAACAGCATATACATGTCTCATTAATCAACCACATACAATAACAAGATGCAGGGCATACTAACCCATCACCCACTTGGGTAGTGAAACAAAGGCAAGGGAATTATCCCAAGAACGATGAGCTTACCTGTTAAGCCGGGCTCTTCAATTCCACTCCTTGAGCGGTGGTTTGCGTCACTGACACTCGCGGTGTCAAGCCCTGACAAGGCATACCAACGCATATCACAGACCATTCAATCATATAAACATACATAAGCTCATCAAGCAGTCCTTCACTGCCACAAAGAAAGGAACCACAATCCTTTCCATAGGCTTTAAGTCATCTAACCTATGGTTCATTATAGCTCATCATCCACAAAACCCTTCCATAGACCCTCAGTGGTCTATCTCAACTCAAACATGGCATCAAAGTCATCACAGACTCAATACAAGCCATACACAATGAGCTCAAAGCTCTCCCAGCCCACATAACTCAGGGATTTCCATAGGGCTTGAACGGTCTATATCATACACCAGACACCGTTCATGTGGCCTCTCAGGCATATCAAGCCCATTAAAAAGGCTCTTGCATGTCTCAATATCATCAAGTGACTCAACCCAAGTCACATATGCATAAATCCTAAAACCAAGATCAAAGTTCACCAAATCACAAACTACGAGCTAATCCTTCACCCTCTCATCATTGTAAACATGTTTCTCTAAAGGACCCAGAGCTAATTCTAGCTCTATCAACAGTGGGTCACTATTCACCCCAAACCCCAACTCTAAAATCAAACAGAGAAACTCAAGTTTCTTACCTTAGAAATGGTGAGGAAGGCCTCTGGACCTCTTCTCAGGTATCCATGAATCGCCACTGTTCCTCGCCTATCTCGAGCTCTTCCAACTTCCCTTTGAGAAAGGGACTTCTCAGCTCATGGGTTTTAAGGGATTCAGATGAAGGATTTTGGCTCACCAAAGATTTTCCTCATGATTAAAGGTTTTAGGAAGTGATTTAGGTGAACTAAAGCTAAGAAATGAAGCTTGGAGCTTCAACAATGGAGGTAGGGCGTCCAGAGGAAGAAGAAAGAAGGAAATGGCCGGAGTTTTCGTAAAATGTCCTTTATATACTGGGCTTGACCGACATGTCGCGCTGATGGCGCCAAAATCCAGTGCATCTGGCGCCATTGGCGCCATTTTGGCGCTACCGGTGCCAATTTCCAGCATCTGTGGTGCTCCTGGCGCCAGACTCCATCCGTCGCTAAATCCGTCGCTAATTCTGTCGCTAAATCCGTCACTAAGGCTTTTGCGACAGAATTTTATAAATTTAAATTTTTATTTCTTTTATTCCCTTTTTATAGAAAGCCTAGGTTATTATAACCAAACTGCCAAAAATTTCGAATAAAATAAATGAATATATAAGTATTGAAATATAAATGGTTGGCTAGTTACATAAAATAAATTCATATTTACGCCTACACAATACACTAAGTGTAGTTAGTATTTCAGCCTGTTAGTCAATTTTTTGTTTAAGAACAAATATATTATATAGTTTCTATAACAAGTAGTTAGTATTTGTGCTTGCAGCAATTTCTATAACTGGGTATAAAACTGGTGCAATTTCAATATGATTTCAAGACTCTGGAAAGTTATTTTGTGCTTAAAAATGACTACACATGAAGTATGAATGTTCAATATAATGACTGCTGATATTGATAGATAATTTATAATGTTAATTACCAAATTCATTGTCCTAAAAAAAGATGTTCTAAGCAACAAAACATATCACTATCAAAAATGTTGCTCCCTCCATTTGAAAACACAATGAATATAGTCAACATTGGAATCTGACGCAAATACACTAAAGTCCTGTGCAACATAAGGTGCATTCAACGAGGTGTAGCATAGGGATGTATTATGTCTAACTTAATAAAAAAACCGAGGGTACCGATTCTGGGGTAAGATGAAAAGCAAAGATGCAAGTCTAACGGTCCTCTTTAGTTTCGTAAGATACGAAACTTGTTTGCTTCGTGCATGCTAGACCCCGTCTTCAAAAGAAGTTAAACTCAAACATGTGATTGTGAACCATGCCAATTTTAGGCTTACCAAAGTATTGCCTGTTTTCTACCTTTAGAATATTATTTCAGATAAAAGTTTTTTTAGATAGGTTTATTTTATAATTAAAAATTTATTTCATATTAAAATTAATACAAAATATAAATAATTTTCATCCCATAAATATGTTTAGTCTTTTTCTTTGTCTTTGCAAATTATATTTTTTGTTTGTGTTCTAGCCTTGTAAATTATATATTTTCTTATTTCTAGTGTTTGTAAGTTTTTTTTAATCTAATCATGACATGACACTTTTTTTTTATTAATGTAGCATTTTTTGTTGATATGACACTACTAACATGACATTTTTTTGTCAATATGACACTTGCATGTCAAAAACCGTTAGCCGCATCAATAATTTTTAAGCCAAAAACTAATGTCAAAAACCGTTAGCCGCATCAATAATTTTTAAGCCAAAAACTAATGAAAAAATAAAATTTAGGACAATTTTTAAAAAAAAATAAAAGGAGTAGAATAAAAATTGGGGTAATAGGAATTAAAAATTATTAATGTTTATTTTTTATAGAAAAGGTATTTTTGGTACAAAGGATATTTATGGTAATAAACATTAAAAATTAAAATAAAAGAAAAAATGGGTACATAGGATTTAAAAATATATTTAAATTTAGTTTTTACATAAAAAAGTATTTTTTTCAAAGGGTATTTATGGTAATATAAACTTAAAGAGATGCAAGAAAAGGGAGTGTAGTTAGTAAGAAATAACAAAACCTGAGTAACGGCTATGTCTCTCCAACGGCTACTTTTTTTCCAAGGTTTAAAAAAGCACTCTCTCTGTCTTCTTCGAAACCCACATCCTTTTTTTTCCTTTCTTTCTTCTCTGCATCAAATCTCTCTCCTTCCAAAAGCTCTGGTTCAATCACTGTCATTCTTCTCCTGCAGAGCAAACTCAGATCTATTATTCATCATCTATCACAACACACAAGGTTGCAAGACATGTGGAATGCTCCTCCCGGTTTCAGACCCTCCAAGTCTGCACCTTCTTCTCCGGCGAAGCCTCTTGGGATGTCCAGAACGCGTTCTGAGTCCTTCCACGTGGCTCACAAGGTCCCCATCGGTGACACTCCTTATGTGAGAGCAAAAAATGTTCAGGTAAATTCATTTCTTCCTGTTTTTTTTTTTTTTCTTTTCTTTTCCTTGTTTATTACAACAATGTAAGAGGTTCTTGCCCTTTTGGGATTTTTTCATGTTTCAAGTGTTGAGTGTTGTTTCTTCGTTTGTTTTGTGTGTTCAGTTAGTGGATAAGGACCCGGAGAGAGCGATTCCGCTGTTCTGGGCAGCCATTAATGCGGGAGATAGAGTGGACAGTGCTTTGAAAGATATGGCTATTGTTATGAAGCAGCAAAATCGGGCCGAAGAAGCCATTGAGGCCATTAAATCGCTTCGAAGTAGATGTTCAGATCAAGCCCAGGAATCTCTCGATAACATCCTCTTGGATCTCTACAAGGTAGGTCACTTTCACTTTCCAAATCTTGTCATTTTTTTATTTTACAAAAACCTTTTAATCGTGTCCAATGATGTCTAGTGATACATGTAATCGACCTTATCTTAGTGGGGTAAGGCTTTTTTTGTTATTGTTATTGTTCATGTGATTTCACTAAATTATGTCACTAACTTGTTATCGAATGGGATAAGGCTTTTTTTTGTTATTGTTGCTGTTTTATTAAACTTAAAACTTATATTATATCACTAACTTGTGTTGTTGTTGTTGAATAAAAACCTAGAACTTATATCACTAGCGAAACTGAACAAAAAACACTTGTTTTAACAGAGGTGTGGGAGACTTGATGACCAAATTGCTCTATTGAAGCACAAGTTGTATTTGATTCAACAAGGTTTGGCTTTCAATGGCAAGAGAACAAAGACTGCCAGATCTCAAGGAAAAAAGTTTCAAGTCTCTGTGGAGCAAGAAGCCACTAGATTGCTGGTAAGAAAGAATAGCACATAAAAAAGTGAATTTTTTTAACTCACTTTCACCCTTTTGTGTGGCTTCTATGAAACTTAAATGGGCTTGTTTGAAATGTGTAGGGAAACTTGGGATGGGCACTGATGCAGCAGAACAACTATATTGAAGCAGAAGAGGCCTATCGCCGCGCACTTTTGATAGCTTCGGACAACAACAAGATGTGCAATCTGGGCATTTGCTTGATGAAGCAAGGGAGAATTGGTGAGGCGAAGGAGACGCTGTACCGCGTAAAGCCTGCGGTGATGGATGGTCCTAGAGGCTCAGATTCTCACCTGAAAGCCTATGAAAGGGCACAGCAAATGCTGAAGGACCTCGAGTCTGAGATGATGAACAAGGGAGGAGTTGATAGGATTGAACAAAGCAGGCTCTTTGAGGCCTTTTTGGGTTCTTCATCAATTTGGCAACCACAGCCTTGCAAGGACCATCACCACACAACCTTGCCAGCAGCAGCAACAACAAATTCAGCCAAAATTCATGATGAGTTTGCTGATGAGAACATTAATTCCAACATAATTTCAACAAATCACACAGCACTTCCACCAACTAAGGGTAGCAACAACAACAAACAAGTTGGTGCCATTTTGGGGAACTCACTCAATGTTGCAGCCCCTCCATTCTATGCATCATCAAAATCATCTATGTTGAGGGAACCAGTTGAGAACCATCTCTCTGAGACACTTAAGAGAACAAGGTCTGGAAATGCTGCAGGGTCCATGAGAGTAGTGAGTGATCTGAGGGATGCCAACAACAACAACAAGAAGTTGCATGTGGAATTAGGTGTGCCAGTGCCGCAGAACAAAACAAGAAGGCTCTCATCAGAAGATGCTGAGAAGAACAAGTTAACAGACTTGTTGCCCGATGACGACGAATTCGAAGAGGCCATTCTTGCTGCAATTTTGGGACCCCCAAATGAATCAGAACAAGCTAATTATAACACAAACAGCACCACCACCACCACCACCTCCAGGATGTTGAGGCTTAAGGTTTTTCAGGATATCACATTATCTCTGAGTCCAAGGGCCTGAAGGGAACCCCAATTTAATCTAATAAAGGGAATTATAAATTACATTAGTGCCTTAGGATGGAGATGAACTTGCTCTCCACTTGTTTAACCTCATTTTATGTAGAGGGAAATAATTATGCTACTTACTGATAGGGAATAGCTGCATGATGACTATTACTATTGGCATGGCATTGTTCCCCACTTAATTGTCTTTATTTGTTTAATGCCTTGTAAGTTGTAAACCGGGCACATCATCATTGACTTAATAAATTGATATGAGTATAGTAGAATCAAATGTCTTATTCTGTGCCCTCTCCCAACTGATAATAAGCTTCAAAGAGTATAGTAGAATTTTCTACTTTTATATATAAGAATTAGAAATCACAATTTCATTTGATAATTAGTGTTTGATACTTTCAAAATCATGTATCATGTAGAGGTTGAAACTGCTTATTAAGCTTAATTCCATTGTGACAGGGTGCCATCCTGAAGGGAAGCAGTCGCTACTTCCCACGGTCTAGTTTAAGCACGAGACTACTTATATCCATCCCTCTTTCATCTGCCTATAGCTTCTCTTTGAGCTCCACTACGATCCCACTTATCAAAATAAAAATGAAAATCTTGTTGAACCCTATTATCATGATTTTGAAAGTATCCAAACACTATCATGTTATCACAATCATACTAATGTGCATTCTAATGCACTGACACGTTAACATCTCGGTTAAACTAGATGTTAAGTTAACACAAATCAAAATTACACAATATAAAAATCATGAAGAATGAAATTTGCGAAAAATGGAAAAACCGAATTGTGAAATAACGGCAGTAGAAAGAACAAAAGTACAATAAAACCCGTTTAATTTGTATGTATTTATCAGTATAAAAATACCTTTATAGATATTTAATTATAATTTTTATCATATCATCTGGTTCATTAATATGTTGTAGTAGCAAAAGTGAATGTTGGTATAAAATTTGTTTACATAAACTTCCATATTATTCATTAGAGATCATCCTTCTCATACATAATTGATGTAAACACTTCTTTTAATAGAGATTAAAATTAAATTGTCGTTTATCACTTTGTGATAGACTACTCTTTTTCTAATATCACTTCTTTTCTGATATAAAGAGCTTTTGTGTGGTATTTTTTTTGGATTAATTTATTTTTGATTTAAAGCTGTTATACTACCGATTGATAAATTATTTTTAATAAATTATTTTTGAATTTGAGAAAGCTTGTATTGCGTTATTTCTTGAACTTTATAAACAAAATATTATAAATTTTTAATTTCTAATAATAAAAGCATATTTTTATGAGTAGAAGGATATTTTAATTCCTAAAATATGTATTTTATTTGTAATTTAATCAATGATTTGAGTCATGTCTTGTTTATCTTTAAATTATTAATTTATCCAGGTGTAATTTATCACTGTCAAGGTGAACTAGTATTATACAAAATTTACATATAATAGCAGGAGTTTAAATATTGAATTTCCTTAATTATTTGTTAGAATACTTGGTCAAAACTAAAAAAATAAAAAGAAGTAAATTATTTAATTACAAAAATAATTCAAAGAATTAGATAACATTATGAATAAAATATAATAAATATATTTTGAAGGGACAGAGGGTATTAGAAACAAAAGTAACACAATAATGATTTATTTGTTGATAATAGGATTCAAAAACATTTAAATATTAAAATTAAATAGATATATTTAACATAGGTATATTCTTTTAATTTATACACTTTTACACTCTCATAATTAACTTTTAAGTTTTAATATTAAAATAATTATGATAATGATACTATCAAATAGTATTTCATTACTAACATATTATACTTTGGACAGTTTACATCTGTAAATTCCATTTACAAATAGTGTAATTTTGTGAATTATCACATGACATCATTTATTTATTATTAATTTTAAATTATTTACTTTTATTTAAGTTTGTGTTTTTTTAATTATCATATTTATATTTTTAATAATTTTTTTAATTCTTTTTAAAATTAACTTTTTAATTTTTTTTTAATTTTTTAGACAGACTGGTCCGCTAGCTTGGTAGCCCACATTAAAACGGGACGCGCTAGCATTTTCAGCCCATTTTGCAAAAGCGGGCCGGGTCAGCCGTCCCGCATTTTTTGCGGACCGGGCCAGCCCACCCCGTTTTTTTGCGGGCCAGCCCGTTTGCCATCCCTACATAAGTACAATTACAACTTTTTAAGATTTTTTATAAATAAAAAAAAACAAATTGTAAATATACCTAAAAAATTAATAAAAACCACTTATATGACTATTGAATTAGCTTTTTTAAAAAAAGAACTTTGAAGTGTGAAAAAGAAACATTGAAATAATAAAAAAGTTACTGCTTCTCTTAAAAAAAATCCTGATATAAACATAAATAAAAAATGCATATCCCCAAATGATAATTACTGAAATTAATAACCCTGGTCAAAAAGCCGCGTCATCACGCCACGACCATCGCGTGCTGGCAGCGAGCCCAAACCCACTGGCGAAACATCCCTCCACTCCCTCAACCTAAATCTGCAATCCCCATAACCCAGCATCGTCAAAACGAAACCAGATCTTGTTGTTCAGTTTCGGGACTGAGCTAATCATCCCGAAACGAACCAGATCTGGTTTCCGACACGGCGGCAACTTGCACAGAGGAGGACGAGGGTTGCTTGTTCTCCTTCTCCTTCTTCCCGTCAATCGTGCTACTTCAAACTCAGATCTAAAATCAACATCTACGATCAACCTTTCCCCTTCCACACACACACACGGCGGCGTCGCCATTGGATGACTCTGGTGCCGGTGCGGCTCTGAAGAGGTCGAAATCATCCTCGTCAAAGCTATTAGCGTTGAAGCAGTTGCGGTGGTTGCGATCACATTTTGACCTTCTGAATGGTAAGTTCAAGCTCCGCCGAGCACTTTCGTTACATATACAACACAATATCAACAAAAAGACAATCAGAACAAACATACCACACAGACTATGATTTCAATTTTCAAGTAAAGGAGGCTAGATTTGCTAACGTGGTGGGGGGGGGGGGATAGATCTTTCTATATAGCGTAAGGGGCATCTTTCGTAGCCTCGTACATGAACGTTAATGTGAGGGGAAAAGTCAAAGCATAGGAAGAAGGAGAAGCTTTGTTTTCTATTACCGCGTAACAATCCCTTCCGATCAAGGCAACAGAACGAGGATAAAACGAGGCTTCCTTTGCAGTGGGTGGAGAGGGCAATATGAGTTGGAGAAGAGAAAGACCTTGAAGAATATTTTTAAATATAAGATTAGAAGTGTTTTTTTTAGGTTTTTTTATTAATATTTTTTATAATTTTAGGAAAAAATTCTTAAAAATAGTTATGATTTATATCGAAATATATAAAAAATAAAGGAGGAAATAAAAAGGTAAAAAAATTAAATAAAAACAATACTTAACGGAACCATCAACATTCTTAATGTAAATAGAAAAATAAAAATCAAGAGTTAAACTTTTGAAAACTTAAAATATCAAAATTAAACGTTTAAAAGTTAAGCCATATATATATATATATATATATATATATATATATATATATATATAACAGCAAAACATCAAAAGTAATATTAAGTCAAATTAAAATGATCGACACTGGTAGAAAATCGGACTCACCCTTACTTAAGAGATTCTGCTTTATTCGTGACCAGCTACTTAACAGAGAAGGGAGTTGCCAGCAAGCAGAGTTAGTGATTATATCTTGGTCTATGGGGTCCTCTTTTAATGCAGCCGCTGCTTATGACTATTTCAGGACTGTGCGGCCAAAGATCAGATGGAGTAGGCTTGTGTGGAAGGGTTGTATCCCTTCTAGAGAATCCTTTATTTTGTGGCTGGCTGCTAGTGGCAAATTGCTTACTTTGGACCGTGCCCCTTTTCTGGACAAGGGTACTGTTTGTCCGTTCTGCCGGTCTATGGATGAATTCCATGACCACCTTTTCTTTAAGTGCAGGATCACTTGGAGCCACGTTCGTGATTGGTTGGAATTTCCGAGAAGGAACATCTCGCTACACGGGACTTTCAACAGCATTATCCATTGTCGTACATCTTCGGGTGTCAGAGGGAATAGGCATTGTCTTGCGCTTGCCTCGACTGTTTACAGCATCTGGCTTTGTAGAAATGCTATACTTTTTGATGGTCTTGTTTTAAACTTTATTGATGTATTAGAAAAGATTAAATTTTGTATTCTTAGGATGTCACATTTGATGCACTTGTATTAGCAAATGAGTGTTTGTGTTAACTAGGTTTCTTGTATCTAGCGTCTCTCATTTGCTTCTTTTGGCAAGTGTATCAGACTATATTTTTTTGCTGTGCCAGAATATGCCCTGTGTATCTTATAAATATCTTTTGGAATATATACATTTACATATTTTCCAAAAAAAAATGACCGAGCATTTGACTATTGCAAGCTCTCTTCCCAAAGGCGGGTATATGGGAGTGTGAGATGCATCTCGAGAATGAACCGAGCCACTACGCTAACTTTCTCTTTTGCTACCCGTGACCAATAACCTGAACTGCATCATTTCACTTTTCCTGCTATGAGAGCGGAGTTTCATGTTGAAACCTCGAACAAC
>PYAF01000552.1:1023481-1050007 GCA_007407185.1 Glycine tomentella
AAGAATGTCTCATTGGCAAGCTTTATTTTAGAATTGTTTTTGGATCTAAAATTCATTTTCGGTTAAAATAATTTATTTAAAGTAATTCTATTGTTAGATCAAGACCTTTATACAAAGTTTTATTAGTAATTTGCTTTTAAAATAAAAGCTTACAAACATAAATTACTCTTCCAAAATCAATTTTTTTTTAACTCAAATTATTTTATGTTCTTTTATCGGGATAAATCCAGTTCGTTATGAAGTAATTATATGACAATTACCAACGGACTTCATTTTTTAACTCATTTCGGTCAATTCAGTTTTACAAACATTGGCCCAAATACATACCCACTTATTCTTATAATCAGCTTGAACGTTAATTTGTATTTCCCAAAATTAAGAGTTGATTTGTATTTCTTAAGATTAAGCTCATTCGGCAGATTTGATTTTTACTTTCTTTATTTTATTGTGAGATATAAAATTGATGTTTTTTTTATTGTCTTTGTGTAAAATAATATGATTATATTCGTCAATATATTTTAACTAATTTCTATATTTTTATTAGTTAAAAAATTTATTTGACTTTTTGATAACTAATTTTTTTTATATTTTTAGTATTGTTTGAAATGTGATTTTTAAAACATTAATTTCTATTTTTTTTTATTTTGTTTAATTTTATCCTCAATATATATATATATATATATATATATCTATTTTTTATTACTTTTCTTTAAAAATAAATTATAATTTTATTATTTTACTATCATTCGTTATTTTTTCGATTAATTTTATCAAACACTTATAATTTAATAAGATAACTTTTCAAGTTTCAATTTTTAACTTTTATCCTCCAAAGCTAATTTTCCAAGTCAGTTAATTTTATCAAACATATTCTATATTTTTAACAAACATGAGATATGTTATATAGAGAAGTTCCAATATATTACTCATCTTCATTACAAGTTTTCTCTCATATAATTTCTTTCACATGATCACTTTAGAATATGTATTTATAAACTTAACATTCTAATCTAATTTTAAAAAAGAAAATAAATCTTTAATTTATACATAATATATCTACATCTAAAAAATATTCTAAAGGTAAGATAATTTTTTTTTATCAATAGATAATATTTTATTTAAATCTAAACAATATACTATATATTTTAATTCTATAAAAAAAATCTATATGTAATCTCTTTATAAAAAGAGAAATTCCATGGTATTCTTAAAAAATTTAAGAGTTTTACTGTTTGTTTTAGCATAGTTAGGGAGAAATTATTTTCCTTTCCTTTATAGATTGTTAGAAAAATAACCATACCATACCAAAATCCTTGCATCTTTTAAATAAAATATCTCCAAGGAAAAAACAATTTAAAAAAAAAAAATTGCATCTTTCTTCAATTCCTCGTCACAGTTTCTATCAGCGAAAGCTTGCAACTCCCTACTGAACCGAACCTGAGCTTTACGTTGCCAAAGAAGGCACCGTTTTAGCAGAACAAAAAGAAACAAACACAAGCAAGACAGACAGCAAGCAACAAAGGTTTATTGGCATTCCAGTTTTTGTTTCCTTCGGTTGCTGTGTTGTTGTTCTAATGGGTTGCTGCCTTGCTGGCATTCTAGAATAGCGAGGGAAGAAACGGCACTGTCGCATTGCAAGGCCAGGAAGCGTAGCATGAAGCACTTTGTTGAAGCACGACGCTCCCTTTCGTCGCCACACGCCGTGTACATTCGCTCTCTTCACACCACAGCCTCTGCACTTGTTCACTTCGCAAACAAAGAAGAAGAAGAAGAAGAAGAAACAATCACTCTCCACCACCATTCACCAACAACATCGCCGCCACAGCCACTTCCCACGAGTCCCGTTTCGGATAATACATTGGCATCTTCTTCTTCTTCTTCGGCTTGGGAAGATTTCTGGAACCCCTTTAACGTGCCTCTTGCATCCACGGAGGAGGTGGTGGTGACCAATACTGTGGTGGAGTCAAGGAACAACGACGATAAAGTCGTCAAAGATTTCGTTCAAGTTATAAAAGAGGTCCACGGTTGCTTTCTCAAAGCTGCTGATGCCGGCACCAATGTTTCTTTGCTCCTTGAAGTTCCAACCTCTGCCTTTTCTACTCCTAGTAAAGCAAGTAAGCCTCTCAAACATTGTTCCATGCACTTTTCTTTAGAGTTTGATATTCATAAATTGTAAGTGCAAAGATTTTTACTGTCCCGAATGTCGTCGTGTGATCATGTAGCTGACCTTACTTAGTGGAATAAGTTGTTGTTTTGTTGTTGTAAGTGCAAAGATATTTACAGATAACCAATTGTATTGAAAAAAAATTCAAATCTCATCTCGACCAGAGATATATAAAAGTGGGAGGTAACACTCACATGTCGATTTTGTAGGCTTAAGTTAGATTGATAACCCATACTCTAAGAAGTTGAACTCAAATAGTGTGACCGCAAGTACTCTGACATTCAAGGTGAATGTTAAGAGTCTAGATCTTATATGGTGTTGAGTCAATGTGCTGACTTTGTTTTCTCATATGTATGGGCCTAAATCTTCTAAATGATGTTCAGAACAACTTTTAAAGTAATTCTTAACAATTTGATTTATGAATTTTATAGTTATTATTAGCAATCTATAATTACATGACATTAGAAGATATGGTTGTGTTGGTTCATGTTTGTTGTGAGAAGCTTGTGTGATATTTTACTTGCTGGTTGTATTGCAGGTAAAGTGTACTACTATGGATGGATCTTGAATCCATGGTTGCGGTCACGGTTCTCGATTCGGAAGCTGTGTGAGAAAAATTCTGGGGCTATTGGTGATGTAAATGGTAGCCACTGTTCCACTGTGGAGAGACTGTATACATTGGAGAAGTTGGGCCAAGAGGCCAAGGTAGGTTGATGGATAAATAACTTTTCCTGTGTTTTTTGACTAATAATAGTAAAGGAAAAGTGACAAGGTTAAAGAAGAAGTTTCTCTTTTGTTGGTCTAGTTAAGATGTCTCCTCTTTATGACTAATATTCTGTCTGTGCTGTGTTGTGCTATTCTACTTGGTAGTTTTTTTGTTCAACTTTTTGCATTTGGAAACTATTATCTGAAACATTTGATGAGACAATTTTGGTTTCTTTGTTATCATTTCCTCCTTTAATTGATGTTTTGTTTAATATCTTCAATGTTCTTGGGTTGATTTAAGAATGCTGAGACGATAAAGATGGAGCTCGAGATGGTGGCACGGCTAAGGATACTAGAGATGAAGAAGGGTGATAATGTGAAGAAGGAGAAGACGAAGAAAGAGATTGAGAAATTAGAATCACAGATTACGGTTGCTTACTATGCTATGGAGACTACAAATGCTGAAATCATCAAATTAAGGGAAACAGAGCTCTACCCTTAACTCACTAAGCTTGTCAAAGGGTAAGTCTTCTCTTCTTTAATAGTATACTAAAATACTATATATTTGAAATTTCCCTTGAATATTTTTCTTCTTCATAATTAATACACTACTAATGAGTTTCTTGGCCACAAATAGTCATGGTATGGACATGGGGTGAATCTATCTAGCAACCAAATGACTGCAATAGCAATTGATGTTAATCCACATTGTTTGAATTTGTTGGAGTAAAAGTAGGAAAAGTTATCAGAAAGGCATGCAGTAGGCAGTGGAACTAGAATTTCTGATGCTTTCAGTTTGGTATTTGTACATGCGTAGTAGTATAATACTGCTTTTGATTTGACTGCTGTTTATTGATCTTACTTTGCTTTTGTTTTTTAACTTGCTTTCCTGTAGACAGTGCTGACCACCCATGACTTTAACATGTACTATCTGTACAACTAGAATCTCATTTTGTTAAAGGTCCTTAGAATAAGGGATTATATTGCTTCCAAACCTGGCGTTCACTTAACTTGCAACAGCAGCAATGTTACACACTTACACACAATTTACACTCAAATATATATCCCCTAAATAACAAATTGGACCTACTTCATTTTCTGTACATTTACTCTCTAATTTCCTCTGCTTAGTAACTCTGTTGGAGCTAGCAACATAACATCTAGTGCTATAATTTTTTATCCTTGTCAAACGGTTTTAATTCAACTCCTTGTTTTCTTAAAGGGTCATTTTCCTTTACTTAAAGCACAAGGGGACGGATACCCCTACCCTATGTTAAAAATCAAGTTCAACACCAAAAAAACAAAATACGTTTGTTTAATAAAGTACCTGGAAGTATTGAATTTGTCTCAGCATAGGGTGTTTCATCTGTTTTGCAGATTGAAGAGCATGTGGAGAAGCATGCATAAGCACCATCAAGCCCAAAATTACATAGTTAAGCAGCTGGAAGACCTCAAATACACTGTCCCATCAACTAACCCCACATCTGAGATTCATAGGAAATCAACTCTTCAGCTTGAAGTTGGAATACAGCAATGGCACCAATCATTTGGCAACCTCTTCAAGGCCCACAGGGATTATATCCAATCTCTCACAGCTTGGCTTAGGCTCAACCTTCACCACTTTAGCAGAAACCCTCTAAACAAATCTGCTGATGAGTCAAAGATATACACCCTATGTGAACAATGGAACCTTGCTCTTGATCATACTCCGGACAAGGTCGCGTTCAAAGGAATTAAGAGCTTGTTGGAAGATATTCATGCCATTGTGGTTCAACAAACGGAGGAGCATAAACAGAAGAAGAAGTTAGATGCTGCACTGAAAGAGCTTCAGAAGAAGGTTGTTCAGCTTCAATCACTTGAGTGTAAGCATGGCTCGCATTCCATGTCGGAATCCTCTGATCCCAAGGACCGTGTCATGAAGAAGCGTGCCAAGGTGGAACATCTGAGAGCAAAGGTGGAGAAAGAGAAGACCAAACATGAAAACTCAATCGGAGTAACACACGGAATGACAAAGAAAGCCCTGCAGATGGTTTCCCACAAGCTTTTGAGGGGATTGTGAGGTTTTCAAGTGTATGTGTGGAGGTTTTTGAGTCAGTATACAATAAAGCCAACATTGATGAGTCAAGCATGATGTGAAGAAAATATTACCTAAAAAAATTGTTTTTTAAAAAAAAAAAAAAAACTATTTTTTTAAAAAAAGCAACAGTAGTTGCTTCGTAGAAAAAAAAGTATTTTTTTTTCAAAAAATAAAATAAAATAAACAAGCATATCATAAAAGCAAAAAATGTTTATTTTATTAAAAAAAGTGCTTAATTTTAAATATTTTATGATATGCCCCAAAACATTTTCTTTTTAATTTAAACAAACTTAAACTTAAAGTAGAGTAAGATTACATAAATTTCTTCTTGTTTATATCTTCCCTTTGTTGTCACCAACACTCTTTCATGCTGCAATTAGAGATGACAATGGGACGGATCAAGATAAGTTTAGAGATGATAATGGGACGGGTCGAGATAAGTTTGGCTATCTCTGTCTTTGTCTTTGCAAAAGGTCGGATGGGTATAAGTTTAGGTATAAAGAGATGAGTTTAAAATTTGATACTGATTCTCATTCAATTTTATTAGGTTCTAGTATACTTGCAAGTAACCCATAAATAAATCAAATATGTAATTATTCATTATTCAATGCACTTTTTGAACCTAGTTAGATTTGGGAACCGGGATAGACCGATGACCAAAATCTAGTTTGGACAAATAATTAAGCTAATCTTTTTTATTGTGAAATGTTTTTGCGAAATGCTTAAAAGATAAATTCGTAAAGTGTTTACAGCGCATCAAGAAACTGTACCACAATTTTAGAAGGATTGATGATTCAAGTAATTAAATTATAAGTTTTATTATAATAATCATTCAGAAGTATTATACATATTATATCATTTTATTATCATTGAAAGAAGTTTATTAAATTAAAACAATTTTAATCTCATTTGAAACCAATTAAGATAAAATGAATCAGTTACATTATCTATTAAAAGTGAGGTATTAAAAATATTATATTATAAAATTTTGTCCATAATTTGACAGCTTAAAAAGTTAAAAGAATAAAATGAGAATTAATAATTTATATTAGACTAGATTCAATATTAGTTATTCTACCCTAATAAAGGATACATATGCTCTGTACCAGAAAAAATTAAATATAAATTTCTTAGACACGCCCTGCGTGGCTACATCTAACCCTCTCCCTCCACTTACAGAGTATCTGCTTAAGCTCTTCAATTGCATCAGTACTCTTGATCTCAGGAAAAGCTTGAATCTAACAAGAGGTTGTAGCTACTAACCACTGGGCACCTTTTCAACACCATCAAATCACTTTTTTTTTTTTTTTTTTTTTACCATATCAGAAGGAGCAAGTCGTTTCATTTGTTAAAAATGATAAAAACAAGAAATTGGACAATTTTATTGAATGACTAATAAAAGGGGAATGAATCCTCTTGAAGTAGTTTCCACTTTTCTTACAAACTCTGTTGTTCCTCTCCAACCAATTTTCCCTTCCTTGCTCCTGACTCGTATCAAACACCAACTGAGGAGAGTCAAAAGTGCGTCTCACACTTCAACACCTCAACAATGAACAATGTCCGTGCTCCACGTGTGTATATTAAGTTTGTTTTACTTTAATATAATAACGTGTTTAAGTAACAGTAGATATTTACAGTGGCACGTCCTCTCATTAAGCACTTGTTTCCAGAAACCCATCATCTCATCAAGGTTTGAAAGTGTACCAAATTCTGGCTTGTAATTTAGTATGCATCATAAACAGAACTCACAAAAACTAGAGGTTTCCTATGTAATGCTTCAGCCTCAATCAATAACAGGGATAAGAGGGGAAGATAAGTGTTTAACACAAAATATATGAATTAAAGGAAGATCTGCAAACTGAACCACCGCATATTTACACATTGCATGCCCTACCAATCTTCTATGTCATCATCAGAAATCTCCCTAGATTGTTCATCTAAATCCATTTTGTCAAAATCAAAATCTTCCATTTCCAAGTTCAGTAATGATTCCTGACTTGATTCCCGATGTCCACTCCATGCTCCATTTCCAAGCAATTTAAGCATGGGCATGTACTCAGTGGCCATAATTGACATATGATAAGAACTAAACCGTCTACAGGCAGGGATTCTGAGCCTATCCACGTCATTCTGCAGTGTAAGATCATGAACAAAAGTCAAATTTCACGAGTGGCAAGAAACAAAAATCTAGAAGATGAAACATTTGAATCTTCTAGTGAGAAAGCTACCTAGCCAACACCACCTCAGTAGGTAATGTAGACAAAAATTAAATAGCACAAAAAAAACATTGTCAAAAGAAGCATTGAAGTATTATATTCATTGATGCTCTCCAGTGTCCTTCCCCCCCACCCCAGGGTAATGTAACATATTTGAAATTTAAAATTACCTACTTCAAATAGATAATTGAAAACCTTTTATCTCTCCCAAGGTAATTAAATGTAACACATTTCAAATTCAAATTACCTACTTCAAATGGATAATTGAAAAAATGCAAAATAAGAAAATATAACAAATAGAGGAGCCATAATGAGTTTACCTTGTATAATGATGCTTTCTCAACTTGCCAGAGCTTTGGTCGCCGAATTGCATGCCACCTGTAAAACTGAACAGATTTAAATATAACTGAGAAACATAAAGTTTTCTCACACCAAAGACTGAGTGGAAATAAGTGCTAACCTGGAGGATAGTGGATGAGAATTTCCAAATAACACCCCACGAACAGCTATGGATGCAGCAGCTGACTGCAAAACACTCTCTGCCTCATTATAAGTACTTAGCAGTCCTCGAAGTTTAGTAAGAAGAATGTCAGCATCACCCAGATACGAAGACAAAGTCCATGCATCATCTATTGCTTCATCATTCAAAAAATCCAGAACTGCAAGAAAATAGTAAGAATAAGAAAGCAGCTTGATTTGGTTTAGAAAATAAAAGAAATAAATCATTTTTATAAACATTTTTTCAATTTTTACAAAGAATGTCAACACTAGCATATATGAAGAAAATACCATTTTCATGAAGAAAATCAGCAACTGGACCAGGTTGAACATGGGCTTGACAAAGAATCTTCTCAGGGACATCCATTTTTAATGGTAATCTTGAAAATCTTTCTCGAATTAGAAATCCATCTTGATCTACCACATAAGAAAATTAAGTAGTTAAAAAGAGATTCAACTTAACCTACTTATGTTGCTGCTGTTTCCACGAGTAGAAAAGATGAAATTCAAATTTTGCTCAAATACACACCATATTCTGTTGAAACTCCACTCTCCCTTTTATTGTGCAAAAATTTACCCAAAGCATGAAATAAAGATAATGTCTCATCTCTGCCAAAGTGCAAGGAATATCCATCATCTGATCTAACAGGTTTATCACTTTCCTCTTGTAATGCTCCACGATAGCAGGTAGATGGGACCAAAGAATGCACTAGATTTGGTTTCAGGCAGAAAAACTGTAAAGAAGTAATTGAATGCCGGATGTCACCTCCACTTGTTTTTGCAATTAGATCAACATACTCAGCAGTCACATCACACTGCTCCATTTGGCATATTCTAAAAAGTATCTTCTTCATAGTATTCACTGTAATTGGATTGAATGCAACCTGAAAGTTTCCCAAACTAAATTTTACATAAGTATTCTCTCATAACAAGACATCAAAAACCAGAAGAGAATTCTTCAAGGATGTAACCTTACAAGCCCCAGAACTCTCTAGAGATAGCTTCAGTTCTTCCAGACAACGGGCATTATAATCTGCTGAATCAGCATTGCCATAGTCCGTGAACAATATTGCCGTGGGTATCTGAGTTGAATTCACCAAAACGTGCAAGCAATCTTTAAGTCTTCTAAAAGCAGATTTCCCATTAGTCAAGGGAAGATCATCTATTAAAAGTATGACGGAAGGCTTTGACTCCCCAGTATGGGAAGTAAGCAATAATCCATATTTCCGTACTCTATCAACAAAACTTTCAAATTCATCTAACTTCGATGTGTATTTTGTCCCTGTCAAATTAACAAATACAGTCACAATCAAGAAGTTACAAATTTCAATTATTAGAATCCCCCACCCCCCAAAAAAATAGAATGTATTTTCCCATTTGGAATGTGAACACAATGCACATTGTCATTTTAAAAATACATCCTCATGGAAACTAACTGTTCCACAGAAGAAAAAAAAAGATGATTCAACAAGAAAAGCTAAAGGGATGAGAACCAAGTACTTCTCATACTAGCTGATCAAAAACATTTTCTTAACCCACCTGTGCCAGAATTATAAAGATGTTCTTGCCAAATTACAGGTGTAGGTGTGTTCCACCCACAAACCACTGCTCCTAGATGAGATGCAATTACATGAATAGCTGCCTACATAATGTAAAGAAGAAATGCTTCAATATCAACATGGTTTTTCTATCAAAGTACATTCAAATAAGGTTCTTCATAGCAATGTAGAGTGTTATACATTTTTATTATATATAGGAAGAGTTTATAAAAGGGAAGTGCTATTCAGTAATAATTAAATTAAATTCTGCATATATAAGAACACAAAAAAAATAAGGAATGAAGTTTAAAAAAAATAAAGATACAAGAAAGATTGACACCAAGCCACAGTAGCCTGAAGTTCCAAATATTAACATTTCTAAATTGTCCTGAGTGGCTGAGCCAGTAAAAGAAATTAGGCTAAATTTAGGAGAGAAGAGCTACATACAGATTTTCCGACTCCTGCCTGCCCACTGATGACAAGAACATTGTTACTGTAGACACCCTGTAGAATTGCCATATGAAGGGAAGAAAAAATGAACTCACAATATGAATAGAATAAAAACAACATAATGCATTCAGAGAGAACAATTTATAGCCGCTTACATCAATATATCCTAGTGCAGGGGAACAAATTTCTTTTTAGAAGACTAAACACATCAGAGGGAGAATTTAGCAGACTAAAAACAACAATAGCCAGAAGATGATGCTGTTCTCTTTTTTATACAAAGTGAAAACTCCCAAACATTCTTAAACTACTGACAATTTGACATTACTTTATTATTAATACTCTATCTCTGTCAAACAAAAAACATTGTTTTGCAAGTTTACAGGAATAATAATCTCTACAAGGCTACAAATTCTAGTGGGTGAAAAGAAAAGAGAGAACAATTATAAGACAAATAAATTGATTATAACCCAACAGCTCTTCTCCTAGATTTACCTTTGAAGGTTTCAACCTCTCCTCAAACCATGTCTTAACTTCTTCAACCTGTAAATGCAACAAAAAAGGAGAAAATGGGATGGTATTCATATCACTATCAAAATCAAGAACTTAGGAATCAGAGCCTCAACCTTTTTCTTGTGAACAGCAAGCTCTTCCAGAGAACAAGGCTTGTATTTATCAATCCATAGATCCTCTGCATAGCGCCTGTGAGTACCTGATGCATCCATTTAGCACTTACAACATATTAGAACAGGAAAAAAAGATACAGATCAAGAAGCCACAACAATTGGGACAAAAGTGCAGATTGAAGATTTCAAATTTATTTTACTTATTGTTTATGCATGTGCAAAGTCGATAACTCAGGCAGTCCGTTTAACAAACCTTTATTGTTTTAAATTTTAACAAAGTCCCTATATTAGTATCAAAATTGAAAAAGAACCACTGAAATACTACAACTAGCGTCCTTCACTGTTGGAGGAAATTAAATTCCTGGCTTGGTCTTGGCTTTGATCATTGTCTCCAAGCTTCACTTATTCTTACATGCAATGGAGTAGCAATATTGCAGCTTGTCTTAGTGGTTAACGGATTGTATGCGTTCTGGTGTTGGGAGTAATATGCGTGGAAGGGGTGTGTGAATGATATTTGTTTTGGGTATTACTGGGCACATACATGACAAGGGATTTATACCTTTAGTCTTGCAGGGCCTTTTGGTAGTGGTGGATCTGTTTTATGTTGGATGTACTAACTTCCAAAAGCAGATATCTCATTTGTTAGCTTAGGGGTTAAGTAGTATTTATATCGTGTTGGATATATAGACCTTAACCTGCTCTCAGATGGATACTCTTTTCTTTGATGTAATTTTCGGTACTGCTGGTACCTCCCATATATATTATATATTTCAATTGCTAAGTTAAAAAGAATTAGCGTCCTTCAAAACAAGGGGGCACACTTTAGAGTAAAGTTATAACTGTCAATTAGAAAATTAACAGGTTGATATTGTGATAAAACACAAACAAATGTATAACCAACTAACGAGTTGTTAAAATTTCAAGCATTGATTTTCTATTCAAAAGGGTCAAAAATGCACTTTATTCTCTAAAGTGAAACCTCCTCACTTTGAAGGAACTAAGCATCGTGATCGGTAATCTTATCGGATTTAGCTTATCTAAAGCAAGTGTAAAATAAGCAATCTTAGTAGTTGATGAGAAGAGGAACAGTCGAAATTCTAACATCACATTTGCGATTTCTTATGCAACTACTAAGATTTCTTACATTACTTTCTAGTTTCTAAAGCAAGCAACTCGCATTGGAGGAGCCAAATCCGTCAGCATCGTGTCGAAGCAAACAAACATACGAATATGAAACCAAAAAAAAAAAAAAAAAAAAAAAAAACAGTTTTAAAGACAGCAACTGCAACAGCATACCAGCGGATACCTTTGACCCAGTAAACACTTCCTTGAAATCATCTCCAAATAAGTCTATCTGCAATAAAAACAAAATCATCAAATTCCTCCTTTTTCAGTGATTAGTGAAAGCTTTTTTTTTTTCTTTTTTTCTGATTATGGTATTGGTACCAGTAGCCCGGCCGGAAGCAGTGACTAATGTTCCTCAGGACCGTGAGCTCAGATAAGGTGAGTATTCTCCTCACAAAAATGTGAACAATAAACACACACGCGTACAAACTGTAAAATGGATACCTCGTGCAGTTTGGAGAGGTGAGAGCGAGAAGCCGAAGCACGTGCTCTCTTCCTTCCACGTGAGGATGCTGGTGTGGACTTCGACTTCGTCTTCTTATTATAGCTGTGACTAGAACTCAACGAACGAACGCTGGAACCGTCTTCTTCTTCGTCTTCCGATGACAGAATGACAACGCAGTTTCGCTTTGCCATCACAAAAACCAAACCCTAAAAAAAATTAGGGATTTGTTGTAACATAAAAAGGGATAAAGTACTCGCTCAGTTCTTCGTAATAGTCAGATTCGTAATGCCTTGGCCGTGAAACCAAATCGAAAACCCCAACATGGTATTTTGGGTTTGGGGGGTTGTGGTATTTGAGCGCAAGAACTGAAAGTGAAGCTACGCGGGTTCTCTTTCTTTCTTTCTTTCTTTTTTTTTTTTTATCTTTTTTAATTCTCTCTGACAAGTCAGACTATATGTCTTATTAATTTAAAATAAATCATTTCATAATTTTAATATATTTTAAATCAATAATAAAATAGTTAAAATGTTTTTATACTTTTGTAATAGTAGTTTTGTCGATAATTAGAACTATTTTCGGTACTGAAATAAGTAAAATAGATTTTATCTTTTTTGATAATTTCTTACCAACATATAACTAGGAATCAAATTTTAATCAACATAATTATTTAATTGGTATTATTAAAAAAAGATATAATTGGTATTATGAATTAGTGTAAACCACGTCAAAAAGAAATTAGTGTAAATATATTACTTAAAATAATATTAAATAGTTTAATTTTCATACACCTTTAATATAAAATTTAATTAATTTTTATTGAAAATCTAATATATCAGAATTAACGTAATTTTCTTATATTACTAATTAGTTAGAAATTATTTAATATAACTTTAAAGTATAAATATAAAAAGAAAGGATTATTTCAAACTATAATGGAATCCCCTTTAAGGAAAATTGGGATGAAAAGATTGTCCCTCCAAATGTTGAATCTAGCTATGGAGTTTCCAAAACTTCAATAGGCATCATCATCACCACATTTAGTTACACTCGAGACCCCAATGGTTAATGACAATAAATCTTATGCCTCGGAATAGGTGTTTCAAAAAGGGGCCCAAAAAGATAAGTTAAACCTCAACCATGTTGCCAACATATTTGAGAGAAAGCTATCGAGGAG
Organism: Glycine tomentella; assembly: GCA_007407185.1. Lineage (NCBI taxonomy): Eukaryota > Viridiplantae > Streptophyta > Magnoliopsida > Fabales > Fabaceae > Glycine > Glycine tomentella. The sequence continues at coordinate 1,036,497 of PYAF01000552.1, forward strand.
GTACCACAGGAAGACCCCTCAACCTGACTTGACACATAAATCAAAACCCCTCAAGTCTACTATGGAGGTTTTCGTACCCTAAAAGAGTGTCTAGTCAGATGTGATAACACCTTTTTCAAGCAAGATGGCAACTATTATGGAAGAGGCCCTCTCACCTCTTTTGATGACCCAAGTGCCTCCTAAGGATTCCCTAGAGGGGCATAAGATGGATAATACCCCTACTATCAAAGATAAAAATGAGAATCCTCAATTAATGGACATCTTTAATAAGCATGATCATGGTTTATAGTTCTCTATTTGTTGGCTTTACTTCTCATCTTTATGGGTAACTCGGAATTTTCTATTCTCTCTTGGAATATTTATGAGGCCATCATTAAAGATGGCAAAAGAATTGCCTCTACTTTGGTTTGGGGTCATAAACCAAAAATCATTTGTTTATTCAAGAGACATTGTCAGTTTTCTAAAGCTAAAGCCTGTTGGCTTAAGTTGGGATGATAGTTGTTTTATTCAAGAGGGCCAAGGTCATATGGGAGGGATTTGGGTGCTTGCTGACTCCAATAGAGATTTCTCTCTCATTGATTAATTCTCAACATCAAAGCATATTTTTTCTTATTTCCAAGGACTTCATCTCTTGGGTTTGTTCAACTCTTTATGTGAGACATGTCCCTACCCTTAGGGACCAACTTTGACTATACCTCCAAAAAATTAGATCTGCCATTGATTCTCCTTGGTTGGTTTTAAAAGACTTCAATGAAGTTGCCTATCCTTCTGATATTAAAAGGGGTATATTTAATCAATTAAGGGAAAAAAATTTCCTCCAAGCACAAGATGATTATGCCTTGACGAATATTGAAGTTGAAGGGAGTAGATTTACTTGGTTTTGTAGGGAAGGGAGTAGATTTACTTGGTTTTGTAGGCACCTCCTTAATCCCAACGTTCATGCCATTAATATTTGTCTTATTCATTCGGATAACTGCCACATTATTCTTCATCTAAAGAGGTATCTCTCCTCCAAACAAGAGAGACCATAGAGGTTTTTAGCTTCTTGGACTAAGTATTATGACTATCATGATCTTGTCATTCCCTTACTCCTGTGATTGGCTAGAAACTAGATTTAGTGAAAGTCACTTATCAATGGTATAATGTTTTTGGTAGCATATTTAGAAGAAAATGGAGGGTGGAGACCTATTTGAATAGGATTCAAAAACATTTAGACTTTAATCTTTTAGAGAGTATTCTTATTTTGTAAAATCAGCTCCACAATGAGTATAAGGATATTCTACATCAATAGAAGCCTATTTGGTATAAAAAATCTAGGGAACAATGGATAAGATCGGGTGACAAAAATACCAGATTGTATCATTCCTAAACTATAACTAGACACAAGAGGAACAATTTCCATTCTATTCTTATTGAGTCTAAAGAATGGTGCAATGATCCCCAGACTTTGGGGGTACATACTAGGGAGTATTTTTGTGGTATTTTCTGCTTGCCTTGTGCTTCCTCTCACGAGTCTCTGTAGGTTAGAAACATTGCCTCACTCAGTCAAGCAACACCTTTTTCTTTAATTTCTTTGGTTACTCTTGATGAGGTGAAAAGTGCTCTCATGTCCATGAAATCATGCAAATCTTTTGACCTAGATGGCTTTCCACCACCATTCTTCAAGACTTATTGATATGAATCTACTAATGGATCACCTTAAAAACAAATAAAGTGAACAAAGAGGAACTTTATCCTAACCACGACCTACCGGTAGAACCAATATTATAAAGTTCTTTAACCCAAGAACAAAAAGGAAGCTCTCACAAAGAGAAACACTCTATATTGATTAATCTGAATATTCTGCTTTGAAAGCTTACAAGAGTCTCTTATTTATAGGCTATGATAGATAGCCTTGAAAACAAAAGAAGTAAAAATTCACTAACAATCCCACTAGACATTAACTTCCCACTAAGTATTTATTTCTCTCTAAGCTTTTACTTCCACTAACCATCACAATGGTTCATTAATTCTCACTAACAATCATAATGGCTTGGAAAGCTCAAAAGCACTTAATTTTGACCTAGATAACATTAAAATACATATGAACTTATTTTCCCCCAAAATAAATATGACAAATTACATGGAAAATTAGGACAATGGGCTTAATTAAGTTTTTAGCCCAAAAGCTAAGTAATCCACCAAATAAACTCCAACTCACAGATGTAAATATGACAAATTACATCTTTTGTTTGTTGATGATATACTCGTATTTTGCAAGGCTAAAGAGTCTTTGTTTCAACTAATGAGGTCTACTCTTGATATTTGTTGTTCAGAATCAGGGCTCAATCTCAATATGCAAAGTCTAAATTTATGTGCTTTAAAGGGGTGTGAATGAATCTTTATATGAGATTGCATTCAATTGTTGATATGAGAAAGGTTGAGTATCTTTTACATACCTTGGTTCCCCATGGTTAAGGGAAGGGTCACTAAGGATTCATTAACCTTTCTCCATTACAAGATTCAAAAAAGGTTGTCTAATTGGACATGTAAATTTTTGAATAGGGCAGGTAGACAATGTTTAATCAAATCTGTCATAACTTCCTTCCCTATTTATACTATGCGGCTAATTTATCTCCCTAACAATGTGTTGAAAACAATATGAACAACACACAAAAAACAAGAGGTGGGTGAATTGGTTGATCTTAGACAATTAAAAAATTCTTAAACAATCAGAGTTAACAAGATCGTATCACAAAACAATCCAAGAAAACTTTTAACCAATCAAACACCACTGCTCAAAGAATGCAATCAAAAGTTTTTTCTGTTGTTTGTGAAATGTGTAACGCCTAAATTTCCTTTGCTTATTAGTTATTATTTTTAATTTATGCTTTATTATTTTATGAGTAAATTTTTTTTTCTTTTAAATAATTCACGTAAAATTAATATTCTAAGCGAGCGATTTAACCTACTACGTTCGTGAGTTCATTATAACATACAGTCCAAACATAGGGTAATATAAACAGTCCATGTACAGTCCAAAATATATCATTCCAAAATAATATACAAACAGTCAAAGACAAAATACAGATCAACATAAAATCATAATCACAGCACACAGTTCATCCAGCTCCTTCATCACATCTTCTCCAACGGCATCCACAGTTTACTGTTCCTCTGCTCGCCCAAGTAGATTGAGGTCATCACAGGTGTCAACCACAGACACAAATAGGGTAAGTTCAAGATAAATAGAGTTTAAATATCAGAATAATTTCATCAATAACCAACATAACATTTATTATAAAAATTGCATGGAAATGCAGGATGTATGTTTTATCAACTATTCAACACATGGCCATAGTCAAGATAGCCCCATCCCAGTGGCACAGATTGGATCGACCAATCAGAGTAGGTCAGTGTTGCAAAAGGACTCACACCCACACAACATATGATCATCATGGGTAGGTGATCTCCTCACTGTGGCTACCCCCCAGCTTAGACACCATTTGTCTAAACGTTCGTCTCAATCCTCAGCTATCTGACACCTCCTCTTGAGGTCAACATCACGGCTTAACCCCCGCAGGGCAACACGGCTTAATCCCCGTAGGGCATATGCATATGAATGAAACATGCATGAATAATCATTCTCATATATCATCATCCATATTATTCTTCCGTTAGTATCTCTATAAACCAAAGGTCATCATATTCAAAGACACATCGATAATGATTATTCCATACGCACAACTTCATTTCATTCATCACATAAAATTTTATAAATCACACATCACCATACGGTTTTCAAGCCTTAAGCAAAAACATTTCATTAGCCACTTAATAATCAATCTTAGTTGCATAAACACTTGAATGAATAATGTAGAACTTTATTCCACACACCGTACAAATCAGTCAAATATTTGTATTCATTCAAGAGTTCACAATCATTCTAGCCATATATTTCTTAGAACAAATAATAATACATCAAAGCTTAAACATTTATAGGTTAACATAGTAAACATAATAAATATGATTACAACATATAAAATTTAATATGTATACTTAGGAATTTTAGAAATTTATAGAATAAAAACATAAACTTTAGTGAAACATTTGCTATATATATAATACTATCTTTCACATGGTTTATTTATTCTTTCAAATGGTTCATAATACTCAAAAGTTTAATCCTCTTAATCATTCCTTTACCTAGTTAAATTAAATTTATTCTTTCAATCCATTCTTTATTATTCTAAAATCAAATCAATTATTTTTCAAAATAGCTATACTACTTATGATTTTAAATTACTTAACTTCCATCTAGATTTAAATTATTTAGTCACTTATAATCTTAGACTCAAATTACTTAACTACATATCCATTAATTCATCACACATAGTAAATAGGCTTAAATTTCTTTTAGAGTAATTAGAAATCTTAGCAAAATTCATATTTAAACTCTGCTTATCAAGAACTTCCCATACCTTTCTTGCCTTAAATTTGGACAGCCTTTGCTTCTTTTTCCTTTGAGTTCCACGTGAGATTTGCTAAAGATAGTGGTCTTGGTTTTCTTCTTTGTGTACAAGGAATAATTTGAAAGTGATAGCAAAGTCAAGGCAAGAAGGATACTAAAGGAGTATGGCATGGCTACTTCTTGATTTGGTGTTGGAAAAGTTTTGAAATTGCTTTGAAAGTGACAAAGGATTGCACGACCACTACTTGTTTTGTTTAGGATGTATTTTGCAAATGCTTTTGAAAGGGACCAAGGGCTGCACGTTCACTTGGTGTGCACGGTCCCCACCTTGGTTTTATATAAAGCTTTTGCCTTTTGCCTTCCAATAATTCTACAAATATCTTCCTTAAGTAATTATGACTTGCTTTTGATTTGCTTAATTTCTGAATTATTTGCTTACAAGTGGCTTTCTTCTTGAGAATTCTACATCCTACTTAGTTTTGTTTTGCACGTGCAACTCCAATATGAAAGCCATTCCCTTTGTTTTGTTTTCCAACCGTGGAATGCTTTGATTTTAATAAGCTTTTGCATTTTGAAATATCTTAAGGTATTGATGGCTACTTTCCACATGGACCAATGAAAATTTTCAAGCTTTCTTAATGATTCATGAATCCATTCTTGACTTTTTCTCAAAGCTTTCTCCTTTGATAGTGTATTATACGGCCAAAGCTTGTTTTTAAGAAACCAAATCAATAAATTTTGCTTTATCACATATAATAACTAAATTCTAATTTCTTATTGGTCCATTTCACTTTTAATTAGTAAAATTACTAAACTAGCTTATTTAAGCAGTCCATTTATCCTATAATTAAGAGAAAATCCTATAGAGTATATCCATCATTTTCCTGTGATTTTCAAATACTTGAGTTAGTCTGTATTGAGCTCTTTTCAAAATTTCTATTAAAATTCCTAGAAATTCTAATTCATAGTTTCTTGTCATCTGCTTTGTTGAGAATTTATTTACTAGGGGTATATTATCCTTCCTCAGGTTCCTACAGGATTCCAAAAATTATAATGGACATTTTGAGGGTAAAGGGTATTTTGGTCATTTTTAAAAATATCTAGGGGCGTTTTCGTTATTTTTCCTTGAACTAATTTTTGTAAAATAAAAATAGCTATTACTAATTTAATAAGAAAATCTAACAAATATATCTTAAAAATGAGGGTGTTACAAAATGCACCACCAATGAATGACAAATAATAACAGCAAGAAAAGATAAAGATCAAGTAGTCAATATAAAGATTTATACTGGTTCACTTCTCAACCTAGAGAAGCTACATCTAGTTCTTCTAACCAACAAGTTAGAGTTGCACTAATAACAATATATTTCTTACAAGCTTTTTACAACCACTCTCTGTTAGTGTATGTGACCTATTAGGTCCAACATAGCTACTGACATAAATGAGTTTGGGCCCAACAAGGCCACTACTCATTTAATGACAACACAGAGCACTAGCAATGCTTTGTTGCCCCAGAACTAGTTAGATAAATGACAAGATCATCATATTAAATCTATCTTTATTGTCATGACATTATAGCATTAAAGGTTTTGGGCCCAATAATGGTTGTTGGCCCAAGAAAGAGTTTGGTTACTTATCTTAAAGAGAGAGGGGCGCATGAATGGAGTTAATGGGCTTGGATAGTCCAAGACATTATTAATTAATTTAAATAGTTAAATTAATTATCTAATATTTAAATACGATAATTTAAATTTTGAATTTAAATATTTGAATTTAAATATGAATTAACTATAGTAGTTAGTGTCATATCAAAAGGAGAAGATAAGAGCTAGATTTGAATTTGAATTCAACTAGCATCTTATCATGATCATGTCCTAGATTTTAGAAAGATTTTTGAGGGCTGATTAGGGGCTTACATACGGCTGATTATTTGGCAAAATAAATCCCAAGTAATTGACTTGGTCTTACGAGGATATGATAGGAGGTTGTTGGCAATTTTTGAAATGCAACAAACTCCAACTTATCTTCACGTGTGGGTACTGCATAATCAGATTTTTGGTTAAAAAAATCTGACTCAAACTTTTCTATAAAATGTGCTTTATGTGATCATAGTTCACATGTGAGTTTTTGAGAAAAACCCTATCTACTTTTCTCCTTTTATGCATCCTTTGCCTGAATTTTGAACAGAAAATTCAGCAACCAATATCATCTATTGGTGAGTCTCTTAGATAAGAAAACACTTTGAAACCTAACCTTCTTCCTCTCCATTGGTGCGCCTAGCCTGCCTCCTTTGGTGTTTGTTGGTGGCCTTCAAGAAGTGTTCTTGAGTCTTGACAAAAAGTGGTGTGGATCAACATTAGAGGGCTTGTATTTTAAAGCATATCCTTGATCATCAAATTTCGAATATAAACAAGGTAACATCTATGTCCTGAAGAATGATTCTTGTGTGGTATGTGTGTTTCCGCTTGAAAAAATTTGTTTTTCTCACATGCCTTCGGGCTTCAAGGCCCTATCTTTCACTCTCAATCACACTTAGATCAAGAACGAGACCTCTAACACACTTAGAATCTTTGTGATCAAGACATAGAGAAAACCTATCTATACTCTTACCTCTAGAAACACCTATTATAGAAAAGTCTTAAGAAAAATTATTGTTATAGCTACACAAAAAAAATACAAAAGATCTTACAAACAAGTTGTATGAAAGGAAATCACCTGATGATTGTTGCGTCAATTAGTTGATGTGTAACTTACGGCAAGTGCACCGATCGTTCAAGTAATAAAAATGATAAGTAGAGATCGTTCCCACGAGGATTGAGATATTAAATTAAATGTAACTTAATTTTCTTAATTATTGGAATAGAAAATAATAATATAGATGAATTTTGGGTGAAAATTGGTTTAATAATTGTAAATAAGATTAAGAATAAAATGATGTAAATACTTGAATAATTCAGCAAAATTTGGAAGTAATTATTGTAAAGCACATTCCCCTCAGTTCTCTCTATGTAATTGAATTGATAAATTAACTCCAATTAATATAATTACTCAGACATATGCTTCTTAAGTATAGTTAAACCCTGATTCCTCGGTCATTTAACCCTTTAATCTAGACCAAGAACCCTAATTTCTTAGTGATTCCTTTTAGATTAAGCATGAAGTTAGCATATTAATTATCTGCAGTCCTTTATCCTTATCTTTAGGTAATATCGCAACCGTTACTCTATTGCTTTCAGAAACTATAATTCCAATATTCCTATTGTGAATTATAATCCTATTTAATCTAATAGAGTGATCAATTCTAATTAGATTTAATCAATGCAAAACACAATAAAGGAAAGTAATTATAATAAACTTTATTAACAATCAATTCAAATGACACAGAGTTCACATAGGATCCTGGCTAAACCATAATTACAGAGAGGAATTAGCTAGACATAATTATGTCTAGCTTAATATAATGATAAAAGAGATGAGAAAGAATACAAAGAATGAAGAGTAATCAAACCCCTCAATCTTGGCCTTCTTCTTGATCTTCTTCCAATGCCTCCTTTGATTTTTTGCCTCTTTTATTGATGTTCTCACTCTGTTTCTAGCTGCCTTTCCGTCCTACTAAAGTTATATTTAAACCCAAATTTTAAAACCCTAAAAGCCCATGAGTTTTATCTCATTTAAAAGCAAATCCATAAAATCCCGTGACGTCCGCGCGGCTCGCGCGGACTTTGGCGCGACTCGCATGGAACTCTAGTGTTGCTGGCGCAGTTAGCGTCGTTCCCGCTCGACTGGCGTGAACTTCCAGAATTGCTTGGCTCTTTATTTTGCTTCTTTTTCTTCTATTTCCTGCTCCTGAACATTAAAATAACAATAATTAATAATAAAAACCAAAAGTAATGAATTTTAGACTTATTCTAGCATTTATTTAATATTTCCTACTTATTTTCCTAATAAAACTAACCTAAAAACTATATATGCTTGCAGCATATCAAATAATTCCCAGATTTAGATGTTGTTGTCCTCAACAATAAAGCAAAACTTAATTGTATTGGAAATCATATTCAATGTTCAAGCATATCATCACATAAACAATCCTAGAACTACTTAGTAACATGTAATTGAATTCCTCATGAAAAATTCAAGAATACTTATCAAGTCAATCAATTATAAAAATATAACTTGGATACCCCTCACCAAGAGATATAAATCACTCATCACTCAAGTGTTTTGGGTAATATCCTCTCTCAATTCCTCCAAAGCTATAATACTACCATGAGCTTGATTATATTCTCAAGTTCCTGAAAATAAGAAACATGAATATATGCATAGTCAATCAAAAGGTCTTTTAAAGGTTGTAACATGGTCTGGCTTAACGGTAGGAATAATATGGATAATAGTTAAGTTTGAGATTGGATTCCATTAGAATTAGTCAAACTCTACTTAATCATTCTGTTGCTCTTATTCTCATGTCCACCTCATACCTCTGGTTTCCTTCTTTGATTTCCATTTATTTTTGGATTTTTTTTAAAGGAATACATACTAAGGGAATACATTTTAGATCTACCAGCTGGTATTTCAGACATTTTATTTCCAACTGAACTACTTCCAAAAAGTTCTAGCTCTCATTCCATTGATACTTAAAATTAAACCCAAATTTGTCTTCTTGGGTAACTCTTTCTTCTCTTTCCTATGGACATTCATCTTTTATTCTCCAAAACTTTGACCTAATTCTCCTTTCCTCCAATCTCATCAAGGTAGTCAAGGATAAAAAGGTTTCAATTGTCAGGTGAATGAATAGAAAAGGCCTATGCTCAAAGTGGCTAACAAGGGATATCTTTAAGGTTCAAGTCATTTGGCCCTGGCTTAAAAGAAAGAATATGCCTTTATCATATCAACCATGCAAATATCATAGAGAAACAAATCAAATTCTAGAGTATTATTCACAGTGAGGTCACTCTGAAAGAAAATATACTGTATAGGCTCAATCCTTATAGCTATGATATCAAGTTAATATTCCATTGATTTTCTATGAAGCATCCTATTCTTTTTCATAATGTACTTCAATCACAAAAAACTAACATAGCTCTCAATCATGTCATATGTAATTCTATACTCTAACTATCTCATTCAAATTCCAACACAATCATGAATATGCATTCAATCCAACTTTATCACTGCATTAGCAATTCATCATCTGAAAACTATTCACAGCTCTAGCATTTATTCATCTAAATCCTAAATTCTGTTAGATATCATTTGCTATTCAATTATGAAATTTTCAAAAATAACGCAGCTATGTGTTCCCCATTCCCAGATTTAAAACATTGCTGCCCCCAACAATTAAATAAAATTTTCATAAACAGGGAAAACACATAACTGCATTCTTAAAAAAAACATTTTTGCAATATAACATCCATCTAAACAGAATTATTTATTTAAACTAAAATTTAACCCATTCACACATGTCCAAATTATAAATTATTAACTTCAAACCAAATTGTTCAACATGCACTGAAATTTAAACATCAACAACAAATTAAATTTTGTCCATTAATCCTGTGAATGTCTCTCCTAATCCTCCATAGTATCATCAGCAACAGCTGAAGGCTGTGAAGGTCCAGGAGAGACTCCGGCTGGTGCTGCACCATGTGGCTGGTAAGGGGTGAATTGAACTGAAAATTATTTGCACAAATTCTCCATCATCTGATTCTGGTGCTCCAATCTGGACTGAATCTGCAGGTAACTGGGAGAATCCTCATAAACTAACTCATGACTCGAAACTCTAACAGCAGTAGATGATGATGCTCGTGGTGGCAGTGGTGGTCCTCGGACTTCAGGTTGAGGAATGTCCGCACGGGGACTCCTCTCAGCAATCTGTTCAGGTGTTAGCCTGGAAGCCCTGATCAACTGCTCCTGCCACTGAGTCTCTATCGCAGCCAAGTATGTCTTGTGCGTCATAACGGATGTAATTTTAACATCCATAGGTTCATCATCAGGAATCTCCAAACCTGCTTTTCTACAAAGGTGAGATATTCGTGAAGAATGAGCAAGGAGGGACTTACTGCTACCATCTTGTATCATATGCAATATCCTATCAGACAGGATACTTGCAATGTCTAAGTTATCATCTTCTAGCAGCACATGCAGAAGGATGGCCCTCTCAACATTCACATAAGTGAGATTTGTCGATGGAATAACCGTGTGATTGTTAAACTGATGCCAAAGTTCTGCTTCCCCAGTCAAATCTTGCTTCTTCAACTTTTCCGGCGCATAATCCATTCTAGATTTTGGCTTCCATGTAGTATACAACCCTGTAATGTTTCTCCTAATTTCATCTGCTATCTGAGGCATATCGTCCCTATAAACATTCCTACTAGAGATAGGCTGCATCTTATAAAAAGTGTTAATGAAAGCACAAGACTGGAAAGGATAATAAGCAGTGTCTAAAAACTCCTCAATGGTGTTAGAGTTAAATGGGACTTCAATGCCTCTGACCCAACTGACTCTATGCCTTTCAACTGTTTCTCTATTAACATTGGCTAAAAATTCCTTTAGAATAGCACTTGAACTTGGTTCAGCAAAACTGACTAAGGTCTTCCAGTCCCTTCTGTTAATGACATCCAAAATTGGGGAACCTTCAGGAAGGTCTTCCCAATCTATTCTCTTCTTCAGGATAATCTTTTTTGGAGCGTACCAGTTTTTATACCGTTGTTGGCACTCTATAGTTCTGAATTTGTCCTCATCAAAATCAGTTGTTCTTGCTCTTTTAGTACCCGATGTAGCACCCTTCTTCTTGTTTCCTTGATTCACTTGTTTTCCCTGAAACTCAGAAAATTTTTCCACAACATATAGATATCATGAATTCCCAGATTTATTCGCAAGCATATTCCTAATATTTCTTAGTTCAGGATAATAACAAAATTTTGCATCATATAGAATCAATGTGTATAACTTTAACAAGCATTAATCTCCAAATAAATCCTTCTTAGCAATTTCCAGATTTATTTGGTTCTATATGAATCAATAATGAATTTAGAAGGATACTAAACATCCTCTTATTCTTGCAATTTGGAAATAAAATCCTTGATTGGATAATACAATCTTATATAACTACCATTCCCAGATTTTATTTCCCAATATACTCTTAACTTGCTCTCACAAATTCATCCAATTTGATTTAGATAAAACTAGCATTTTAACCATTCAATTCAAAATGATCTTAATTCCAACATACTTATCATGCTAACCAAAGTCAGTCATTTATAGATTAGAGCACAAATCAAGCATTACATCATTCCAAATCAATTCCCACAATTTCAAAACAGGCAAAAGAATTCAGGTTTTTGCAGCTGGCGTGGTTGGCGCCATGTTCACGCGATTCGCGTGAACTCACAGAACCAATGGCGCGAGTAGCGCGAGTCTCCGCGTGGATCGTGCAGGCTGCAGAACGTGCATATTGCTGAACTTGAACTGCATCTTTCTTATTTCCTCTATCAATCCACACTAACTTCAATCCTAACCACATGCTTTTCTAAACTACCATAAAGAATAGAAAATACATAGATTAAAGATAAGAAACACACCTTATCCTTTGCCATTGAAGAATTTAGAACTTGAAGACTCAAGAATTACTTCTAATTTGCAGAATGAATTTCACTAAACAAGCAATATGGGATTCGAAATGCAATAGGGATAGGTGGTTAATGCTTGGTATTTATATATTTTAGAATAAACAGAAGTTATTGGTGGTTTATGGCAGTTTTTATGGCTTGGTAACGTTTGGGAGGCAAGTGAATGGTTGTGGTTGCTGAGGGAAGTTAGAAAGGTTCCAAATTAGGGTTTCAAACTTTTAAATTTTAAAACCTCCCTCGTGACCTCACGTGGCTCGCGCCGCTTCCCACGCGAGTCGTGTCAATGTCCAGAATGCATGGCACGAGTAGCGCTGGATTCACGCGATCCACGTGGACTTTTTGATTTTTTTTATTTTTAATTATAATGGGATCAAAACACTTAAAGCAAATTTAAAATAAGCATACTTCAAACAATAAAAACTTTAAACTTCAAATTAAATTATACTAACTACTAATTAATTCAATTATCAAAACACACAGGAAAACAATAAACGTAACGACCTAAATATTTACTTATTTTTATTTTTACTTGAGGATAAATTTCTAAGAGACGTACCATAGTAACGTTTTTAAAATGTAAAATCTGCAAAAGATTTGTTACTTATATACATAGCCAATGTCTATGATACAAAAGTTTATATAATACAAGTACACTACTTTCTCAAATATCCAGCTTGTTATATAACTTCTTTTATATTTCTTCACTACCCCAAGGCTTCATGAAACCTGTCCATCATTGCCATCTAAAAAGAAACATGAAACAGATGGGGTGAGAAATAAATTTCTCAGTAGGTAAAGCTAAATCCCGAACCTATTATTATGTTAGTAAAATCATTCAAATAATCAAACACATTCACAAGCAATATGCAACTACATGAATGCATGAGATGAATTATCCCAGGGCAAATGACCTCCACATATCGTACTGTATGTGACCACACTGAGTGTGGACGCTGCTATAGTCTTACGCAAACATGCATGAATTTTGCCATATATCCTTGCACCTGGGTACTACATATTGTATTGTATGTAGTATCAGATTCTGTTTGCCCAAAGCCTCGTACTAGACTTGAAACATGGAAACATGAATCCACCTATCTTAATCAACATATCAACATCCATAAAAATCAAATTCATAAGCATAATATATATCATATCATCATTTATATCATAAGTATGGTTACACCACCATATCTTATCCATTAAGCTTATGAGTATGGTTACACCACCATACCTTATCAAGTAAGATTATTACTAACTTATGCATAACCAAAGAATAACCTTAACTACAGAAAAATTATGTTAGTAATTTAACTAATAATCCTCAATAATATCTAATTCCTTTAAACCTTTATAAGCAAAGATTCACACCTAGTATACATTTTAATTAATCCTCAAAATCAAATCATCAAGTATTTAAATCATTCAACTCCACA